>JAJIBD010025825.1:0-130761 GCA_021461705.1 Cryptotis parvus | reverse complement strand
AACCGTTTGATCACTTAAATCACTTGAATCTCATTATTCATCGATTTGCTCGAGTGGGCACCAGTAACATTTCCATTGGACCCTATCACGTGCCAATGTAGCCCAATGGCATCTGGTTGATTCAGGAATATGAAAAGCCTCAAACCGTTCCTTCAGGGTCTTGACAAGGAAGTATGACCATCTTGTAGGTGGGCGGCCACGTGATCTTTTGACATCCTGTGGGATCCAGTCAGTAATGGCTCTAGTCCAGCGGTTGTCTCCAAATCGCATTACATGTCCAGCCCATCTGATTTTTCGATGCCTTGGCAAATGAGACAGCATCCCTGATTCTGGAATAGCGACAGAGGTCAGAACTCCGGATTCCTTCTCTCACTTGAGTGAGGTGTGATATTCCAAGCATAGCTCTTTCCATTCCTCTCTGAGAGACCCGAATAGCATTCTCATCCTGCTTTCATAGGACCCAGGTCTCTGAGGCATATGTTAATGCAGGGAGAACGGTGGAATCAAAGAGATGTGCCCAGAGCCAGAGGTTCTTTGTCCTTTAGCTATTTCTTCGATGCCTTTGAAGGCATTCCATGCTGCTCTCTTCCTCCTGCGCAGCTCAGGTTTTAGGTTGTTCATCATGTTGACTTCTCGACCTAGGTACACATAAATGCTGCATTCAGAGATGTTTGTTCCATTGAGGGTGAATGGGACCTCTGGAAGTAGTTCACTTTTCATAAACATGGTTTTCTTTAGATTCAGCTGTAGACCTATCTTTCCACATTCTCGGTCGAAGTCAGCCAGCATTTGTGCCGCTTGGCTAATGTTTGGTGTTATTAGAATGATGTCATCAGCGAAGCGGAGGTGGTGTAGTTGCCGACCATCTATTTTCACTCCCATTCCTTCCCATTCTAATTGTCGCATGATGTTCTCGAGGGTGGCGCTGTAGAGTTTTGGTGAAATGGTATCACCGTGTCGAACCCTTTTTTTGACATCAGTGATCACTTCCCTTGTAGAATGGTGAGATCCTGGTGGTGAATCCGTAATACAGCTCACGAAGCATCTTGATGTATTGGGTTTGAACACTGTGTTTGGCTAGGGCTTCGATGAACGCTTCAGTCTCCACAGAATCAAAGGCTTTCTGTAAATCAATGAACGTGAGACAAAGCGGCATCTTGTGTTCCCTACAAACCTCAATGAGCTTGGTTAGCGGTGTGGATATGGTCGATTGTGCTGAATCCTTTCGGGAAGCCTGCTTGCTCACATGGTTGTCCTTCATCTAGTGTTCTGCTAATCCTGTTCAGGATGACTCGTGTAAACAGCTTGTAGATGACGGACAACAGGCAGATGGGGCGATAGTTGCCGATGTCGTGAATGTCTCCCTTCTTGAACAGTAGAACTGTCCTGCTGGTTCTCCATTGGGAGGGCACCTTGCATTCAGACAGGTAGCGTGTGAAGAGCTGAGCTAGTGTATTGATGAGTACCGGCGACAGATTCTTCAGGTGTTTGGGTCTGACTTTGTCTGGGCCTGGTGCTGTTCCCTTCTTTACCAACAAGATGGCATGTCAGATTTCAGAAGGGAGAATGTTGGGAATGACATCCATCCTGTGGAATTTGGTACGTGGGCAGGTGGATGTGGCTATCAAAGAGATCTGAGTAGAAGTCATGGATAATCTTCTCCATTGCCTTTCTGGAAGATGTGATAGATCCATCAGGGTGTCGGAGAGCAGTCATCTTGGTCTTATAGTTGGCGAAGGACAGGCGGGCGGTGCGAATGCTTTTCCCGGCTTCTGCTGCATCTTCCAGTATTTCTGCTCTTCTATCTTTGAGGTCTTTTATCGCTTCTCTGCACCGTTTAGCAAGCTTGGACGTTAGCATTTGGTCTCCTGAGCCTCACTCCTTGCCACGTTGGCGAATGAGCTCAAGAGTTTCTGAAGACAAAGCGCCCTTTGTTGTCTTTTTCTCTCTTGGCATTCTTCGTACAATCATGGAGGTGCTGAACCAGTCGGTTGTATTCTTCATCGATGTCGTCAATGATGGTATCTTCCCATGTTGCTGCAATGGTGCCAAAGTGTTCCCAGTTGTTGGTCATTCTGGGGAGTTCTCTTCTTAAACTTTGCAGCCTCCCGTTGCGGGAAGTAGAATTTTACGACGAAGGAGATGGTGGTCCCATCCTGTTTGGAATTTGGGGACGACAGCAACATCGGTCAGACAAAACCGAATTCTATCAAAAAGGTTTGATAGAATTCATTAGTGAGTCATCTGGGCCTGGGATTTTGTGTTTGGAAAGACTTTTGATTATCTTTTTGATTTCCTGATCTGGGGACAAGACTGCTCCAGTGCTGGGACTGGAGCGATAGACCAGTGCCGAGGGCGTTGCCTCGCATGCAGCCAACCTGGGTTCAATCCCTGTCATCCCATATGGTTCCCTGAGCCCGCCAGGTGCGACCCAAAAAAAGACTAAAAAGAAAAAAAAAAAAAAACAAACAAACAAACAAAAAGCAAACTGCCCCAGTGCTGCTTTGCCTGTTTTTTGGGGTTGGGGCTTGGAGCCAAGCCAGGTGGCTCAGTAAACTCTAGCTTCACCCTCCACTTTGCGGGGCCTCCTGCCATGGGGAGCAAGTGGTGATCTTGAGAAACAAAAAGCACCATTTCCTTTAAAAAAATGGCTCCATTGTAAAGAAGCAGTATTATTTGTATTGTTATGAGACTAGTTATGTGGCCTGATAATTCCTGATACTTCCTATTTGTTTCGGAGCATCTTTTAAAAAACTGCTTTAATTGATCGATACCTATTATATCCCTACATGTTTGCCCTTCCTTGTTATAATAGTATCTAGCCTTTACTTGAAATGTAATGCCATCACATATTTCTCTTGACTTTATAGGAGATACAGATACTGCTAAGACTTCTGATGATATCAGTTTGAGTCTGGGCCAGAGCTCTAGTCTTTGTAAGGAAGGAAGTGAGGAACAAGGTAAGAACATTATATTTTATGACAGCATGTTGTGACGATATATTGTGGTGACCTGTATAGAGTTCGTGGGATTATGCTGCTCATATTTTGCCAAAAAGTTAATTAATTTAGGTTTTTATTTTGGTTCTACATTTTAGGCCACACCTCTTTGCTCAGGTACTGTGGTTCTGTGCTCAGGGATGAAACCCAGGTCAACTGATAAGGCAGGAACCTTACCTGTTGTACTATCTCTTTGGCCCTAATTTTATTTTAGTTTTGGTTTTTGGGCCACACCTAGTTGTGCTCAGGGCTTACTCTTGACTCTGCACCGGACTGCTCTTGGCAGGAATTAGGGTCCATTTGGGGTACCATGAATTGAACCTGGATCAACCACTGCAAGGTAAGAGACCTACCCACTGTACTAGCTCTCCAGTCCCAACTAATACAGTATTTTAAAGAAACTTTACTAGGGTAGTAGTTATAGCAGTATTATAAGTATTTCTAGCTTTTTAGAATTTGGTTATGCCTGTAATACAAAATAAACAGGAATTTTAAGTGTATGAGATAGAAGGTAATCTGTTATTCTTTTAGCTTTTTAAAAGCATCTTAAATAGCCTGGTGATAACCTAGTATATTAATTTTTTTTCCATTTATTATGGCTTCAAAATGCCAACTGCTTCATGTCTTGTCCAAGTATAGAAACAACAGTTTCTCTCCTCTCTCTTCTCTTTCTCTCTCTCCTCTCTCTCTCATCACATCCAGCAATGCTCAGCTGTCAGTGCTCGGGAATCTATGTGGGATGTTGGGGATCGAACCTAGGTCTACTGCATGCAAGGCAAGCGCTCTACCCTCTGTACTGTTGCTCCAGCCCCAATAGTTTCTCTGTTAACTAAGAAATAATTTGATGTTGTATTTCCTGAGAAATGATAATTTCCTACAACTTAGTACCTTCCTGTAGCAGAATTTGATAGAAATTTTAAATGATTTTTTAAGGGTTGAAGTTATTTTCTCCCTGTTTCAACTCTTTTTATACAAATGAATATTTTGAATTCATAAAGTCCTTTTTTAAAAAAAAACTCACATTTTTATGTTTTTTTTTAAATTTTCAGACATCAGGGTGTATATATAATCCAGGTTTATCTTTTTTAGTATTTTATTATACACCATGAGATATACCAGTTACACAGAGGCTCACGTTTGGGTTTCAGTCAGACAGTGCTCAGCACCCATCCCTCCAGTGCCCGTTTTCTACCACCAATGTCCCCACATCCCCTCCCCCAGCCCCCGGCCTGCCTTTTATGGCAGGCACTTTGTCGTTCTCTCTCTCTCTCTCTCTTTCTCTCTCTCTCTCTCTCTCTCTCTCTCAGCCCTACCTACAGTATTATTTCTATCCCCCTTGATTTTGTCTTAATTGCCTTGTATCACAGTTATTTATTTGCTTTTGTGAATTATTATTCTCAGGCTTCCTTTCTCTTTCTCCCTTTAAAAATGCCTTGTAGTAGTATGATATAGGATTGACTTTGTTAGGAAAAATAAAGATGAATTAATTGCTCTGAGAATCAAAGTGTCCCTTTCTATACTATAGTGTGTCATCAGAGTGTCTGAAAAGTTTAGTGATATTCTTAAAAGGGCAGTGCATTACACTCAGGAGCCATATCTCTCTATTTTTAATATGGAAAGGACTATATTCTATATTAAATCATATGGAAAAGAAGTCACTTGAAGTCTTGAAAAACAACACTTGAAGATCTGTATTGCCATCAATACTGATGTCTGGTACTCACTAAGCTACATACTGTTGTCTGGGTTAGGGATCAATAAACTTTAGATATAGCTAGATGACTCTGTAGGTCATATGGTATGTCTTTCAGCTACTTTTCACTTGCAGCCATTGTGGAGTTAAACAAGTCAGAACCAACACACGAATGAATAGGCATGACTATGTTCCACCGAATATTTGCAAAAAAAAAAAGGGGCAAATTTGGCTTCACGGGCTTTATTTTATCATTCGTGGGATATTTCTGTTTCTCAACACTCATAGACTTCTACTCAGTTTTTAGTCACTCTAGACATTTGAAGTTAATAAATAGCATTATTACTTTTTGGATAACCATATCAGAGTCATGTTGTGCTTGGGGATTTTTTGTGAACCTGGGACCATACATTAGGCTGTCGCTGTTGGTCTAGATATAGAGTAGGGACCAGTTTAGGTCACTACATTGATGATGTTTACATAAGGACAAAATCTTCTAAAAATGGCTTGTCACATGCTATTATTTTAATATTCTAAATGAACAGTGATTAGACAGTTAACAGTTTCTCTATTACGGGCTTCCAAATGGTTAGTATCACTCAGATATAGAGGAACAGAAAGAGAGGATAGCGTAAGTTTAAAAGAGTGTTAGTTCAAGGGAAAGTCTCACTGAAAACAAAGACAGGAAAAGGTAAAGGAATCAGCTGTCCAGGTATGGGGCGGGGGTGGTGAAGACTTCTTCCATACAACAGTAGCAACGTTACAGTCCTGAAGTAGGAACATGATGCCTGTTTGCCTGCAAAGGTACTAAGTAGTGTTCCTGATCTTGAGTGAACAAGAGGCCAAATTATACAGTCTTGCAGATCATTTAAAAAAATATGGTTTTGGGGCCTGAGTGATAGCCCAGCAGGTAGGGCGTTTGCCTTGCATGCGGCCGGCCTGTGCTGGCCCGAGTTCGATCCCGGCATCCCATATGGTTCCCTGTGCACTGCCAGGAAATGATTCCTGAGTGCAGAGCCAGGAGTAACTCCTGAGCGCCGCCGGGTGTGACCCAAAAAGCTAAAAAAAAAAAAAAAAGATTTTTTATTTCCTGGTGACACCGGCTAAAGAGTTTTGAGTGGAGGCTTACTATGATCTATTATTTAATGGAATCATTTTGGCTTCTGTTATTGAGAATGTAACAAAAGGGAAGATGTTGAAGGGAGGAACTTGGCAGAATATTGGAATAATCCAAGCCACAGATAAGTAGTGAGTGGTAGACTGATTGTATGTGGAGCAGATCTTAAGAGAGGGTATGGTAATGTGGAAGGATTCGTATGCAGATAGGAATAGTCTTAAAGCAACAAGGAGGGATCAACTTCCCTTTAACTAAGAGTGGGGAGAGGGAAATAGATTTAGGGGTAGAGAAAGTACAGGAGGGGGATGATAGGGAGTTCAGGTTTAGGCATATCAGATATGAGATGCTGGCAGAATTTTCAGTGGCAATAATTAGCAGTAGTTGGGTCTGTGTTTCAGGTAAGAGGTCTGAGTGGGGTTTTTAAATTATGGAGTTTTCAGTGTATAAATGAAAAAACTATGCCATGTCATGTCAAATATGAAATAGGGTTATGGGTTAGAATTGTTTGTGCTCATTTTTATCTGTCTCATTAAGAAGTTAGGAGCAAACTCTAGGTGTGTGTGTGAGTGTGTGTATCTGAGAGAGAGGAAAAATAGAGTGAGAGAGAGAGTGAGCAAGCATACACACAGTAAAAAGGAAAAAAGACTTAAGCTCTACCACATAGCCACATTTTTTGGTTGCTAGTTTTTCACTAGAGATAGTAAGGAATAAGCCTGAGCTCAGCTGGGTGTGGGCCAAAACCCAGTACAATAAAACACCGTATTAACGCCGGAGAGTTAACACAGCATGTCAGACACTTGCCTAGCACAGTCAGGTCAGGGCCAGGACCTGGCAGTGCAATGCTGCTCAGCCCCGTGGTGCTGAGGACTTTCAGGGCTACTCTGGTGGTGCTAAGGGTGGAGGGGCACGTGGTGCCAGGAGCTGAGCTCAGGTCATGCACATGCAAGACATATAGCCTCTACCCCTGAGCTCCTCTTCAGCCTCCTCAACTGGCAATTTATAATCAGTGAGAATAATGCAGAAAAATATGATTTTGTTCATAAAAGTAATATATTCTTATTTTAGAAATTACAGTTACGTATAAAAGGAATTTCCTAATTCTGCTAGAGATAACTTGATTGTTTTGGTGTGTATGTGTTCTTTTTTTTCCCTTTTATAATAATAGAAATACATATAAGTTTTATTTCAGAAACATTTTCTCTGTGTCATATATCAATGTTAGGACTATAGCAGCATTCATTTCTGTCCAAATGTATGATTTCTTTTTTAAAAAAATATTTTATTATACCACCGTAAGATAAACAATTACCAAGATGTTCATGTTTGGGTTTCCGTCTTACAGTGTTCCAACACCCATCCCTCCACCAATGCCCATTTCCCACCACTAATTTCCCCCAATTCCCCTCCCCTAGCCTGCCTCTATGGAAGGTTCTTTATTTCTTTTTCTCTCTTTCTCTTTCTCTGTCTCTGTCTATCTCTCTCTTCCTTCTCTTACACCTTGTGGGTTGCAGTACATACATTTAGGGGTTTTCATGTGTATTCCTTTGACTATATTCAATGCTCAGTTCTAGGCTGGTATTATCATTTTGAAGATTATTAGAACACTGTTTCCTTCTCTTAGCTAACTCCTGACTCCTACATGTTTGTGGTAGATTCCACCTATTGACAAGACCTCCTCATCCATGTTTTGTCTAACCTTGCATATTGTTATCATACTATATGTACATATATACGTGTGTGTACATACATACATACTTATGTATGTATATATATATATATATTTACACACAGACACACACCAAGTGTGTGTTTTTTTTAAATCATGAAAATGAGGGCCAGAGAGAAATGCGGGTCGGTCTTTTGCTTTGTATGTGGTCAACAGGGTTCAATCCGTGGCACCTCATTGGTCCTTTGAGCACTACCAGTTGTAATTCCTGAGCACAGACTTATGTAAGCCCTGAGCACAGTACGGTGTAGCCCCTAAATGAACTAAACAGCATTTTTGATTTTGCAGCTTTTCTAGGCTCTGCCAAAGGTGATACTAGTATGTATAGAAACTGCAGGTCTTTAGGGAAGTCCAGTGCTTGGCCAAAAAGTAGAATCTGAATCTTATTTTTTTTCCCTCTGTGCAGTAGTTAATATAGCGTAAGTTCCCTCCTCCTCCAGTGTATAATAGTACAGAGGTTTTTAGTATATAGTGGTCCCTTCTAATCTGCAGAGGATATGTGTCCAGGTCCCAGTGGTTACTTGAAATGGTAGATAAACTGAATAGTAAACGATGTTTTCTCTGTCCTTAAATATGTACGTCTGATAAGTTTAATTTTAGTTAGGGAGAAAGGTTATCCATGATGATTAAGAAATAGAAATTCAGGACTGTATACTGTAATGAAATCATGAAAGTAATCTTTGAAAATATTGTCTGTAATTTTTTTCAGATGCTTGGCTCTGGGTGACAAATTGTAGAAAGCAAATCATCAAATAAGGGGGTAGGAGCTGCTGTGTTTAAGCAGTGTAATCTGTGCAGACATCACTATTATACCGTCCCAGAACATTGCATCTTCTTCAGAACAAGCTGTACCTATTATGCTCTTTATTTTCTTCTTCAGCCAGTACTGGGCAGCTGCAAACCTACATCTTGTCCATACATTTGCCTATTCTGGACATTTCATATAAATAAAATTGTACAGTATGTAACCACATGGGGTACTGGGGATTGAACCCAGGCTTTTGTGTCTGGATTCTTTAAATTAGCCATGTTACACTTATATCATGACTATCTACTATGACAAAATATAGTGCATCTTTTTGACATTGATGCAAACATATGCATATATATTGTAGTACTAAAAAAAATTCTTACAGATTGGAATGATAGTTTTTCTTTTTGTTTCCCTTTTGGGTCACACCCAGGGGCTATGCTCAGTTGGCTCTGCACTCAGGAATTTCTCCTGGCGGTGCTCAGGGACGCTGGGGATTGAACTGGGGTCTGCCATGTGCAAGGCAAATGTGCTACCTTGTTACTATTGTTCTGGCCTCTGGAATCATACTTTTTCCTATAGTACCACCTTTTTTTGCGATCTGCTTATTTTTTTTGTTCACATCTGATGATGCTTATTTCTGGCTCTGTGCTCAGGGACTGCTCTTTGCAGGGCTTGGGAACCATATGGGGTACTGGGGATTGAACCCAGGTGAACCATGTGCAATGCAAGCTCCCTACTTCACTGTCACTGTCTTCCTGTTCATCATTGATTGGCTCGAGCGGGCACCAGTAACATCTCCATATGACCTGTCTCATGCAAGTAGAGCCCAAGGGTATCTGCTTGCTCCAGGAACATAAAGAGCCTCAAACCATTCCATCAAGTCATGGGAATATGGTCTATAATTGTTACTGGTATTTGGCATATCAAATATGACACTGGTAGCTTGCCAGGCTCTGCCGTGTGGGTGGCTTACTCTTGTAGTCACCTTTGATCTCCAGCATTTGATCTCCAGCATTTGATCTGGTAGCTTGCCAGGCTCTGCCGTGTGGGTAGCATACTCTTGTAGTCACCTTTGATCTCCAGCATTTATTGATGAACTGCTTGGCCGTGATCAGCTCTTCTGCTGGGTGGAGCTCTGACCAGAGGGGAGTCGCATGTGGAAAATGGAGGCCCTCCTGGTGTGGGGGGTTTCCTGTAGCTTCTTGTGAGACTCTGCTGTAGTGGCGGGCCAGGGCTAGAACCTGCCATCCCTCCTGGGTGCCTCATGATCGGCTGGGCACAGGGAGAGCCAGTAGCAGCTCTGCCCCATGTCTGTGAGTCTCCTAATTGATCACAGCTCCCTACTTACTGTACTATTACTCCAACCCCTGCCATCTTTTTTTCCTTAACTATCTTCTCATGTTAATTTATCTTTGAAGAAATTTTTTAGTGTCTGAATGACAATAAACAAAAAAATTATGCAGCCTTTTGGGGGCAACATTTAAAAAAATACATTTTGTTTTATAGTAAGTTTTATAGCTGCCTGAGATAGACAAGCTTTTGATGTTAATGTTTTTACCAAATCTTACACATCTGATTGTATTCATTAGCAGGACTTTCTAAAAATAGATTGCTGATCATGGTAAAGTGTACTACTTTTTGAATTATTGAATGCTTTTGGTCATATTGCAGTTTGCTTTATGAAAGTAGTGCTAGTTTGCATCACCACTAGTTTGCATGTATGTGAGCAAGTATTTCTGTATAAGCACCACAAGTAGCTGTCATTGAAAAATATTTTTATTGAATGAAAAGTATAATCAGTCTGTATTGAGTTTATTTGTTTTGGTTTTTGCACCATAACCAGAAGTGCTCAGGGCTTTCTCCTAGCCCTGCCCTCAGGGATCACTCCTGGAGCAATCCGGGGACCATGTGGGGTGCTGGTGAGTGGACCCTGGTCAGACACATGCAAGACATGCATCTTACCTGCTGTACCATCTCTCCAGCTTCTGTTATAACATCTTATATCATCACATTGCATGTTGTTTTTTTAAGCAGTAGTCAGCCCATTTTATTTTCTCTTTCTGGTTTCTGTAGGTTTTTGTTGATTTGTAAAATAATCATGCTCCTTTTTCAAAAAGACTTCACCTTATGTGGTCAAATAATGATAGCTTCCATTATTGGTGCCATTCAGAGTGCTCAGCATTGTATATAATTAATTCAGTTGTTCCACGATGCTACTCAGTGAGATTGATGCCACATTTTATAGAGAGGAAATGGAGGTTTAGAAAGAAAAGGTAACCCAAGGTTTTCCCCATTGGAAAGCTTGAAACAGCACTCACATAGAAATCCAGGTTCATTTCAAATATAAAATTCTTGCTTGCATCTGATTTTATTGTTGGTAGTGCAGAGAACCTTTTCCGGGCATGTTGAGACTTAGGAGTTTAGTTCATCCCATGATTTTCAATGTCGTCTTTGTGAAACAGAAACCAACTCTTTGGAATGACTGCCCAACTGTTCAGTGAACTGCTTGAGAAATTGTTTGACTCAATTTATTGTGTCCTATGAATTCTTTCCATTGTTAAACAGAAGAAAAGAGATGGTAGATTTGTGTTAACGTTTCCAAATATGTGTTTCCAACAGATCTGGCTACTGACCGGAAACTCTTCCGATTGGTCTCCAATGATTCCTTCATCTCCATTCAGCCTTCCTTGTCCTCCTGTGGACAGGACTTACCAAGAGACATTAGTGACAAAGTGAGCCTGCCAAATCATAGTCAGCACCACCACGTTGACCAGTCTCTGTCCAGTGCCTGTGACACAGGCGTGGCTTCCATTGTCCCTTTACATTCGCACTCTTATAGGAAAGATCACAGGCCACGCGGTGTGCCACGGACTTCTAGCTCTGCTGTTGCTTTTCCAGACACTTCCCTGAATGACTTTCCTTTTGTATCAGCAAAGGCGTGGGTTAGACCCAGTGAGTGAGTTAGAATCTTCCAAGCCTCATTCAGGATCCAAAGAATCCTTGGTGGAAAATTCTTGTGTATCTGGGGAATTTCAGCCTGTTGGAGAGCCAAAACCCAGTAGTTTTCAGCCACCTCCAAGAAGTGGCAAGAGCAAAGCACTGAAGGCTGACAAAAAGCTTGGACAGTCTGAGGAGCCTGAGCACCCGCAGCAGTGGGTCCACAGAGAGCTACTGCAGTGGCACCGACCGTGACACCCACAGCACCGTCAGCAGCTATAAAAGCGAGCAGACCAGCTCAACCCACATAGAGAGTATCCTGTCAGAGCATGACGAGGGACTCTCCAAAAGCAGGAAAGAAAAGTGGCAGGAGAAAAGAGTGTTGTGCTGACCCAGAGGACAGGAGCAGCTGCTCCAGCGACAAAAGGACTAGCAGTGAGAAGACCACGTTGGAAGCCAGCACCAATAGTGGGCTTCAGGAGGCCAAGGAAGCGAATACCTCGGACGAGATGCAGCATCAGAGGGGTCTCAGCACCTCTGCATCTGAAGAAGCTAACAAGAACCCTCATGCCAATGAGTTTACTTCCCAGGCAGACAAACCGTGTGGGAAAACTGCTGATGGCGAGGAGGAGCAGACGGAGCAACCGGCTGTTGCGGTGGATCCGAAAGTTGGTAAAGACAAAGGTGGCAAGGAAGGGGATGTGCGCCCCAAGTCGCCCAGCCTAATCCACCGGACAGCCTCTGCCCATAAGTCGGGCAGGAGACGGACAGGGAAAAAAACGAGCTAGCAGCTTTGATTCTAGCCGTCATCGGGACTACGTTTCCTTTCGAGGGTGTCTCTGGCACCAAGCCCCATAGTGCGATATTCTGTCACGATGAAGACTCCAGTGACCAAAGCGACTTGAGCCGAGCGTCCAGCGTGCAGTCTGCTCACCAGCTCAGCAGCGATAGCTCGTCGAGCACCACGTCCCATTTGTGTCAGTCTCCGAAGGCAGATACAGCACCTTAAAGACCAAACATGCCTCGAAAGAAAGGGGCGCCGACTCGAACGCACACACAAAGCTCACTTGGGTCCCGAGGGAACCGGCAAAAGCGGACCACGCGGCGGACTTCCAGCACAAATAGTGCCAAGACACGGGCCCGAGTGTTGAGTCTCCGACAGCGGCACTGTGGCCTGTTTGAATGACGCCAGTAGGCTGATGGCCCCCGAGAGTAGCAAACCCTTAACCACTTCAAAATCAGATCTCGAAGCCAAAGAAGGAGAGGTGCTAGATGAGCTGTCTTTATTGGGACGGGCTTCTCAGTTAGAGACAGTCACACGGTCTAGGAATAGCTTGCCCACCCAAGTTGCATTTCCAGAAGGTGAAGAGCAAGATGCAGTGAGTGGAGGTAAGCAAATTATAGGAAGAAGATTTCCCCTCGAGCCACGCAAGTGTTGGTGCTGGTGGCTGGGTAGAGTACTTGCTAGCAAAATGTGCTGTACTAAGACGTTTCCATTTGCCATGTTACTAAAAAAAAAATACAAACACCACTTTCTTTTGGGAAGGAGATGATTACTTAAAGATTTTGTTATAAGCACCCAAAAAATGGCATTATGTAATTTTTGGCTTTTGATGGTATTCTTCTTTGTAAGCCAGTTTCTACCTGGTAACGTTTTATCTGGAGTAACTGAATTATTCCTCTTTCATTTTTGTACAAATGCAACAAGAGAATGTAGGGCACCAGACCATTTTTAGTATTTTCTTAAAGAGTCTGTGTGCCACCGAGCTTTCAGAATTAGATCACTCAACCTGTTGTATAAGATTTTTTCCACATAATTGCCTTAACTCTGATATTTACTTTGAAAACTTGCAGTTTTCCCCTCCCTTTGGTCTCTGTTGTTTGTTTTGCTTTCTAAAAATTATTAAAACACCGTGAGATAGACATTTACAAAGCTGTTCATGATTGGGTTTCAGGCATACAACGTTGTGGCACCCATCCCTCCACCAGTGCACATCTCCTACCACCAGTGTCCCCTGATTCCCCCCCCCCAGTCTGCCTCTATAGCAGGCACTTTTCCTCTTCTTGCCCCCCACCCCACCCCCACCACACACACATTGTGGCTTGCCATACTATCATTTAGGGGTTATCATGTCTTTCCCTCTGCCTACATTTAATACTCAGTTCTAGTCTGGTGTTGCCATTTCTAACATATAGTAGATAGAACACTGGTATATATGTATAGCCCACAGGTGAACGCAGTCATTCTTTATCTGTCCTTTTTCTTCTGACTGATTTCACTCAGCATGATATTTTCCATGTTCATCCATTTGTAGGCAAATTTCATGACTTTGTTTTTCCTGACAGCTGCATAGTATTCCATTGTGTAGATGTGCTTTTCTTCTCTTTGGTTTTATTTCTTGCTAACTCAGATTTCAGGAATTAGAACTTTTTTTCCACTGTAAATTTATACTTTCCTTAAAGTTAATTAAATTTAGATTTTTATATTGGCATTTGGCACCCACTAATGAATATATTAAAATGATGGTATTGTGATAACAGTGATGGTATCATGGAGAAAGTAACTGCACATTTATTTCAGATGTAAGGGAAATTTTCCAAAATTTAACAAGTGATTTTATACTGTCAGCGTGTCTTGTCCATTTTGTTCATTTCTAAATGGTTTCTTGCTATTTCCTCCTGCCCAAGAATGGTTTGTTTATTCTGTTTGTTGTGGAACCTGATGCTTGACTAAGATTTGAATAATGAAGTATTTTGTTACTAGGGCTGTAGTCTTTTTTCCTAACCTCCTGCTCATTCCCTTTGTGTTGGCTTTATATACCAAATATCATGTACTCTTGACATTAGCCAAGGGGGCCTTGCATATAGTCAACCTGAGTTCAGTTCACCCGGTCTCCCGAGCTCACCGGACTGACGTCTGAGCACAGAGCCAGGAGTAAGTCCTGAGCATCACAAGTTGTGGTCTCCAAACAAAAAACAACCCCAAAATAAACAAAACCTTCCCCAAAACCAGGACATTGGCCAAGGAAACAGAGAACACTGGCCATTCATATACCTGTACTTCAACCAGGTACCCCCACTTAATAGTGCTGCAATTTGTAGTATACAAATCAGTTGTTATGCTCTCAAGTATATTTTGTCCTTATGGCATAAGAAAATGAATATAGAGATACGTTTAGAAAGTCTAATTGTTTCCTTTTGAAAATTGATATAATGTAAATACCTGAATTTTCAATTTCTCATATAATACCAACAGAAATAAAATATCAAGTATGGGTATCAGTCTCATTACAGATTATTTTCAAATATTGATTTCATAGTGACTTTAACTGTTAATCAAGTTAAAATTAGATTTCGTAAATATTCACCCCTAAGCAAGATAGATACCTCAGGGGCCAGCACGATAGCACAGTGGGTAGGGCGTTTGCCTTGCACACGGCCAACCCGGGTTCAATCCCCAGCATCCCGTATGGTCCCCCGAGCACCTCCAGGAGTAATTCCTGAGTGAAAAGCCAGGAGTAACCCCTGAGCATAGCCAGGTGTCACCCAAAAAGCAAAAAAAAAAAAAAAAAAAAAAAACAAACAGATACTTCAGATTCAAACTTAGGTATTTTCTATTATTGATATTTTTCTTTTATTATTTTCCTCTATAATTATAAAGCATGTCTTTAATAATTTAAGACTAATGTTTTAGGAATGAAAAAAATATATATACACACATATATATACTATATATATGATTTGAAAAATTCTGTCATTTAGCTTTATAGTTTGTGTTTATTTGTTTATTAAACCACTGTGAGATTCAAAGTTGCAAGGTTGTTCATGACTGGGTTTCAGCATACAGTGTTCTAACATCCGTCCTTAACACCCGTCCCTTCACCAGTGCACATTTCCCAACTCCTGTGTCCCAGTTTCCCTCCTCCCACCCGCCCCAGTCTGCTTCTGCGTCAGGTACTTTTCTACTTGTTCTCTCTTTCCTTTGGGGCATATAGTTGGCTGTACAGGAACTGAAAGGTTATCATGTATATCCTTTACCTATTAGCTTCGCAGTTTTTAATAAATCGTTTTCCTATGGGTTACTTGACGTTTCTTACTACATGATTCAGCAGATCCTCAAGAACAACCAGACTAGTAATGTTATTTTCTCCCTTATTTTTTGTTTTTATTCTGAGTTTCTTACCTTTGTTATTCTAGTCGAGAAAATGATTTCAAATGTGATTTTTTGGATTACTATTCTATAATCATCAGATGCTAGTATAACATTTTTGTGTGGGGAATAATGCAGATCTTTTGTTAAGGGAATATTGGTTTATTCAAAGAATGTCCAGTTTTCTTCATAAATAAGAAGGGGTTGTGACAGTACACATAAGTTAAAGATTAATTATTTTGAATTCAAATATTGTGAACATCAGAAAGAAAATATTGAACAGACAAAAAACATATTAATTAAGATGTTTGTGCTTTTTTTTCTACATAGAGGGACTCTTGAGTTCTAATAGTTTAATTTTTCTGATTTCTGAGTCGACTTGACTAGTCAGAAGAAGCAAACTCTAGGAGTGGAGGGGAACTTGGAGCGGTTGAAACAATGAGGACAGAAGGCATTGCTGACGCTAAAGGAAGCTGAATAACTGCCCAATAAAGCAGAGAGAGTGCAAGGATCGTTAAAGGCAGGGACAAACTAACGTCTGCATTTTGCTCAAGGACAACAGCACTAATGTAGTGCTTTATTATAATACGGTCGGGAATGCATAATGCAGCCGACCCTGTTTCATTAAGGAAGGAATTATATTACAGTTAGTCTGTACTAAGAAGAAAGCAAAAGTATATGAAACCACAAAGAAGAAGGTCCATTAAATGTAGTTAATAGGCTTGGGCTTCAGTTACTTGAAACTATTCTTGTAAAATAGTTTTAAGAAAAAGATATTTGTGGCTGGAGAAAACAGCACAACAGATAAGGACTTGTCTTAAAGGTGGCTGACCTGGGTTTGATCCTTGGCATGGCATATGGTCTCCCAGCATCACCGAAAGTAATTCCTGAGTGCAGAGCCAGGAGTAAATCCTGAGCACCGCCAGGTATGCCCCCAAGCAAACAAACAAACAAACCCAAAAGAATAGAGAGATGTTCAAACTGATGAGGCAGATGTTTAGAATTTCCATGCCAGCTCGCAGTGATTTTGTGTGGTAGGAACAGACTTCATAGGGTTTTTTCTTTTTTTGGCAACAGTGAACCTCTAGATGAGGAATCAGTTGCTTTTTAACATCACATCAGGTTACTAACTAATGCATTTAAATCCATGCCTCAGTGTTCTCAGTTGTACAACAGAAGCAGTGGCTGTCTAGTATTAACTAACCTCAGCTTTCTGTGAGCTTGGATGTGTAAAAATTAATCTTAAACTGTATTTTAGTATAAACCAAGAGCTGCTGCTTTTTTAATATTTTTAAGGAAGTGTGATTCCTTATATACATTCTTTCAGATATATATTCTTTATTAATGACCCATTATTTGGTGAACTTTTGAAACATGCAACATTGTGTTGAGTGCAGTTGTCTGGGAGAGTTATATTTTCAAAGGATTGGAAAGAGCTAGGAGCCATGTATGAGAGTAAGTAATCCTTAACTGTTTCTTCCAGCAACTGTTGGTGTAAATTATGATTGTAGAGTATCATATAATTCCTTGAATGGTTGTCTGTTCAACTATGTTAGGCTACCTCAGTCTGTGGGAAATAACAGTAAGAATTTGAAACTTCTTTTAAACTCAGGGCATAGCTAATGATGTTTGTTCTTGTTTGTTGGTTTACTTGCCCAAAAAGTAGAGGAATTCTTTAAAATGTTTTCCTGGAGACACTAATTTTCCAGAAATGTTTTTGGTTCAGAAAGAATGCTTGAAAGTTGTCCAGTAGATGCTCATTTTTTTTTTTTTTTGGCCTCTCAGAAAGTTATGCTTCTAAGCATTTGTTTCTGTATCAGAACAAAAATATTTGTATGCTGATGATAGTATCATTCTTGGCTGGCAAAGAACGAGAAATGAAAAAGATAGTGTTTTTTTTTTGTTTGTTTGTTTGCTTTTTTGGGTCTCACCCGGTGATGCTCAGGGGTTACTCCTAGCTCTACTCTCAGGAATTAATCCAGTCGGTGCCCGGGGGATCATATGGGATGCCAGGGATTGAACCCTGGTCTCCCGTGTGAACGGCAACATACCCTACCTGCTTTGCTATCGCTCTGGCCCCTGGAATATATGTTTTTATAAAATGGATTTTATGCCAAGACTAAAATACTTCAGTTAAATTTTCCTTGGCGAATCATTTAAATGTCTATGTTTTTTTTATAGTGACTTCATTTTAATTATTTTTCTTTTTGTTTCTTGGTCCACCATCTAATTTTTCTTTTGGGGAAGTCTGGTTTTGGGCCCACACCCAGTGGTCCTCAGGGGTAATTTCTGGCTTCTGTGCTCAGGAGTGATCCCTGGTATGGCGCCCAGACCATATGTGATGCTGGGGATTGGATCAGGATTGACAGAATGCAAGGCAATTACCTTAACCCCTATACTATCTCTCCAGCCCTAAGTCCAATTTTTAAACATTATTTGTTTATAATCTGTTACCAAGAAAAAATTGTTTTCATAGTCACTCTAAATTTACGTATCTTCTTGTACAATAAACAATTTGCATTGGCAGTAACACCTTTCTTGAATAGTTTCTTTTTGTCTGCATTTTTATAATTTTGCTTCATAATATTGACATATTATGAGGCTTGGCATAGCCAACTGTTTATGTGAATTATTTCTCCAAGCAGTTATGTTTTTGACATTGCTTTCAGGTGTATTCATTTCATCTTTGTCAGTACATGTTTATATGCAAAAATTTCTGATACTTAGGATAAATACGGACAGTGCTCACTCCTGCCTCAGCAGACATTTCTGTCTTGTATATTCCTTTCTTCCAGGAAGCATGTTACTGCTTTGTTGCCCTCACTGTTTCCATCAGAAAGTCAGACTGATGTGTATTGTTTTAGTAACTCCATAATTAGAAATAGTTAGACCTAAATAATTCTTCTGATTTATGTTGGCTGAGGTCAATTAAGTGAGAAGTACTCCTGAGATGGAAACAACGTATTATGAGATCTGTCTTCTTTGTGATTATTAGGAATAGGTAAGACCACAGCTGCCTAAAATAAGAATCTTAGGGACCAGGATATGGCTCAAAGAAGGGCGGGGCACAGCCTAATTTATGCAGCTTGAGTCCGATGCCAGGTACCACATGATCTTCTCCCAGTCACCCCTCTGTACGGGGGAGTTGTTAGCCCACATCTCGGGTGGCCCGATGGCTCTGAGCACTACGCCTACTGACCGAGCATCTCTGAGAGTGACCCCAGCATCTTAGAAGCTTAAGATTAATTTGTGTCTGGAACATGAATAGCCTTAGGCCTTCCGTGAGTGTTCTGATGTAACTTGAATAATTATATATCTCTACACTAGAAATAGAAAGTTAAATTGTCTAAGGTTCTCTTTTTTTAAAAAAATATCATTAGTATTCAGTCTCTTTAAATCTTAATAGAAAGAAATTAAAAAAAACAGTCAACTCCTGCAGTTTGATAAAATGTAAAATTCACCATTTTTATTATGTCCCTTAAATATTTTATATTCATGTTTTTAAATTATTGGAATATGATTTTTCTCTCCTTTACACATAAAATTTGGTTATGTCTACTGTCCTAAAATTTCACAATTTGCATTTTAACTCTTTAATAATCTAACTAATTTTATTTTCTTGCTAGGACATACTGAAGTTTAAGCAGTGTAAGAATGTCATTTTCTAAACCAGATTAAAAATGTTTCCTCCCCACTCTTTGATTCCCCGGTATAAAAGAAATTTTCTTTTCACACAGTTTTCATTCTCTTGCAAAAAGATTCAAAACAAGTTTATTGCAGTAGTTTGTTATAAAAGTGAATTTGCGTCAAGTGTAACTATAATTTATGAGACTGAATTCCAGCAAATTATTTTAATCTTTAATTTTTTTTCTGGCACTGGAGAGAGTACAATGGGTAGGGTGCTTGCCTTTTACATGGCTGACCTGGTTTCCATCCCTGGCCCCCACCTGGTCGTTTCCCACCAAGTGTGTCTCTGAATAGAGCCAGTAGTAAGCCCTGAACACCACTTTGGCTCCAAAGCAAAACAAATAAAAAAGGAGACATTGTTCTTTCCTTGACTCTAAGAGGACTGATCTCACTAGAACTTGAGGCAAATAGAGAGTTTGTATATGTAGCACATTTACTGGAGTCAGGGAGTCCTAGTTTAACCTTTTTGTTGATCACAAATCATGGACGTGTTTTTAGTTGATTTTGTGATCATTGGTACTGTTACAGCAGTGGCTGTAGTATTCTTTAGAATTAGCTATCTGTACCATGAGTGTTACAGATAACATAGGCAATAATCTTAACTTCATTTTTATACCTTGGTCAGTGAGCATCTAAATGTGCATATTGGTGTGTTTAATAAAAAAAACATGTTTCTCTAAAAATAAAGACTATGATGTTAATATGTAGTTATTTTACAGGTACCAAAATATGAATGGTGGATTAATAAAAAAATTATTTTCTGAAGAAGCCATAGAACATTTTGACTACAAATGGACACGTTAGTTTGTCTCTTTGTTTCAGGATTATGAAATAGTTAGCTTTTACTTAAAAAAAAAAGAAATGAACTCCAGTAGAAGGAAAACAGTAAACTATTTATTTTTCTCCTTCCTGGTCTCAGTATTCAGTGCTTCTGTGCTGTGTTTGCATCATTCTGAATAAGTTCAATACATTCTTTGAATTAAACTGTTCTCTGTAAGTTATACCTGGGATAAATTTCCACTCTTTCTTTAGGCAAAATATCTACAACTAAACAGAATACTTCATCGTTCTCAGTGAAGTGACTTGGCTTGTAGATGAGTTAGCAGTTTGCATCAACAAAGAAAAACAGAAACCAATTAAACTCACAAAATAAGTGTTGAATTAAATGAGTGAACCTTACTTATGCCAAAGAACTTTTAATTGCTATACCAGTTGCTCATCTAATTTTTATAGTTCTTCCTTCAAGTGACTTTCGTTGTTGCTGTTGTTTCTTCATCCAGTAACTGCCTTGACAACTTAGATTTTCTGTTTTGTGATGATCCTGTCTGCGGTTTCCTTTGAGGTCTCATCAGGAATAGTTAAGGCTTATGACCACTAGCTACCATGTTGGACAACCCAGTCGGGAAAATCAGCTTTAATAAGCAGTATTTGTTCTTATAAGTCATAGATAATTTGTGTGTACAAGAGCTTTGACAAGTGTCGGCTTTTTAGCATTTAAAGGAAGTTTTGTTATCTGTCAGTAAAAATAAAGAGAAAAAAATATTAGCTTAGAGAGTAAAGTTTGGATCCAAATCTCAAGCCAAATTTTTACTAATTTGCCTAACTTTAAGATATCACTGTTTGCACGAGTTGAAAATAAATAATTGTGTGACCTGTAATTTGTGGTTTGTATACCATACTGGAAGAAGCTTGTCAAATAGATAAAATAATTTTGTGCTTGTTGGTCCTTCAGTGAAAGAAAATAATGCTACAGACACAGGAATCCATGCTGTCTGGCAGTACTGCATATTATTACTAATTTTATTGCATTAATTATACAAAGAATATCCACTAGGGTAGGCTGAGGAGGGGGTTCAAATGTAAGCATTTAAAATAGCATGTTATTACAACCAGCATTTGGTGGAAATGACATTTTCTTAATGATTTGAGTATCAGTAATTTATATAAAATGGAAAGACAGCCTACAGTAGAACTGAATCCAACAATAGCAGTCTTAATTTTATAGTCTATTTCTAACTTTTCATGTGCTTCAAAACACAGTTCCTCCTATAACTTGTATTTATATTTGAGAGTATCAAAACATTCTCAAAATCAGAATGATTCCTAAAATATTTAGATTACTAGAAACAGCATTTTAGATTCAAATGAATAAATATATTCTTTTCACTTTACTTTTAAAACCAAAGCAGTTAATTTTTACTGTTTTGTGAAGTTTTGTATAATACAATTTAAGTCAGTGATTTTTTTTTTATTGTTGTAAACTTGATTTTAGATTGTTCTTTAATGCTTTGCGGTTAAGATAAGAGTTTCTAAACTTGCCATTTTAATTGGCACTTTAATCTTGAGGGAACCAGTTTCTCCTGGTTAGAGATTCGAATAAAGTTTGATGGTAGTTAACTACCTCACACTTAGGGTATATTCATGCCTTCTTGAATTGAACATTTAAAAACCTGGTTGTACAGCCTAGCAGTCAGTGGTTTCATTTAATGCTACCAAAATGTTGGCAGAGAATAGTGTGAGATACAGTTAACATCCTTTCTCTTAGACATCAAAAATGAAGTGCTATCATTGCTGCCTTTACAGACCCTTAGATATAAAGGGAACAAGACTCTCCACCTTGATCCCTTTAGTAGAAACTATAAAATACTGTCCTCTGAGGACTCTCATCATTGAAAGGGGGAATAGAAGAATGTGGGAGTCAGTATGAACAGCAAGACTCAGAAAAGATTTAAAGCAGCAGGCCTCAAAAAAAATGGCATTTGAGGTTGAATAGACGGCAACGTTTCCAAAGAAAATATTTAAGCACATGACCCGTTCTTTTGGTGTGTTCCCTCGGCGGGCGGGAAGACCAGGGAGTGGCAGGCTCAGCTGCTATTTCCATCTGACCTAGGCTCCTGTTTGACCTAAGTCTGTCTTGATGCATCAGCACAGGCCAGCGAGGAGGCAGTGTCATTCCGCCGTGAACGCAGCACATTTAGGCGCCAGGCCGTGCGGCGCCGGCACAATGCAGGGAGTAACCCTCCCCTCCTACATTGCTCATCGGATCACCCCTAAGGTATGGTATTTTAAAATTCCACCAAGCTAGCATGCATGCATCAGACCGTCTGGCCTGCTCTGTCAGCCCCAGGAAAGCATTTAAACGGCTACTTTCCCCCAGTTTTTTCTCCTTGTTCTTCAAGCCCTTTCTCTGCATGTGACCGTGGGCCTGTTGCATCGCGCATGCCTTATGTTGCACTGTTTGAACAGAAGCGGAAAGGGTTAACCAATTTTAATGAGAAAGAACTCTAGGGCAGTCATAGACTGTAGAGGGGCCTGTCATTAGCTTCGCTCTGTTATTTTTTTCTGTTCCAAATTAGTATCAACGGCCCGCCCTTCTGTCTTTACGGTGTTACTGTGAACAGGACTGGGCTGAGTGGTAAGTGTGTTGAGGAATTAAACACATACCCGGACCTCAGTCTCATTAAAATCATTATATTATTTGTAAACCAGCGACTTATTTTTATAATCGTTAAGACTAGTAAATGACACAAACCTGACCTATGGTAAATACTATCGCATCTATGAAAAAATTTCTCAACCTTTATGGTATATATGCTGTACGGAAGCATAAACAGTTTTCTCAGCCTCCTAATGAAGAATCTATAATACTGAAATTAAAATTTCAATGGTTTTTTTTTTCTTTTTTAAAAGTGGGTCTTTGGGACCACACCTCAGAATTAGACTCCCTGATTATTGCTCGGTGGTTGCTAGTGGCAATGCTAGGGAAGCACAGGAGGTGCTGGGATTGAACTGGGGCTGCTGCATGCAAAGCATGTGCTCCAGCACACTGGCCATCTCTCTGGCCCTAAGGGAGGAGTTTTGTTCTCAGTTGTGTCAAATGTCCGAGCCTGTCTTGAATCTGAAATATAAAAATTATTCAAAAGAGCGTGTATTTTGTTTTACTTTATGGATGTATATGTGGACAAAGCTATTTTGCTTGTGATATTTTAAAGGCAGTGCCTGCCTCTGTTATACCTTAATACTTTAATTATCTCTTTGTCAAGAAAACATTATTTAAATGATTTCTGCCACATTTTAATTTTAAATTGAAAAAGAAGAGCCTTTGAACACATGGTTGCTTAGAAGAGTAAGCCTTTTTCTTAATTAAAATCTTGTTCTTCAGAACAGCATTAAAAAAAACTAGTTTTATTTTTAATTTCCCTGAGATTTTAGTGGGGAGCAGGAAACAGTGGGATTTGGGCCACACCCAGTGGTGTTCAGCACCCTCTCCAGAGACCCTTTGGAGCTAAGGGTTGGCTGCATGCAAGCCAAGTGACCCTAAGCCCTGCACTAGCTCTCAGTCAGGTCCACATTTCCCTGAGATTCCAGATTATAGTTTTCTGGATTTCATATTAATGCCAGGAACTTAATTTTATGAATCACGTTCCTGTTAACCTTGCGGTAATACATTGATTAAAAAAGTAGTTCAACCAAAGTTTACAGTTAAAGAATAGAAAGGGACCAGTTGAAAATACAGTTTGTGTAGAAACCTTTCCCAACACCTTTGCTTTTTGTAAGTCCTCTTCTGCTGTTTTCTTTCTGTCTCTTTCCTTTCGCTATCTAGGGTAGCTTCTTATTTTTCTGCTTAAGGTTTGTTCTTAGTCCCAACTGCCAGGAAAAGCAGTGTTTCATTTTACTGTCTCTATTCTGTGTTTTTCTAACCTCTGCTTTTTGCTCCTTGAATAAATTCTTGCCATAGTCTCTTTGCTTTTCAACTGACTCCAGGTCTTAAGCCTTATTTATACCTTATTTTCTTAGTCTTTAAAAAGCCTTCTCATTCTTTGCTAAGACCCCGCTCATCAAAAAAAATGCAACAGATTAGTTTTTCTCCTCTTGGTGGAATATTAAAGAACTATATTCTCACCTCAGCCAATCAGATAGTTCTCCATGTTTTTCTAGGATTTAATATATCACCAAAGTAGAATATAGTATGAAGCTTCTTGTAAAAGGCTCACATTAGAATTTTATAAAATAATTTCATTAATATTATGAGATTCCAGTTTATTTTTTAAGCTGACTTCATGATAGATAAAATGAGATAAAATTTATTTATGAGGAATTATGAGAAGTATCAGTTTCATAAAAGCATTTTCCATAATTGTAAAACTATTTGAGTAAGGTGTATTAGTGTTGATTATTTATGAGTTACAAAATAATCTCATCTTTAAATATTGGATGGCCTGCTCAGGTAAAATTTGGAAAAGTCTTTTGTCAAAAAAGAAACAATAGATAGCACTGTAATTGCAATTAATATATAAACCAATAAAATACTAAATAAACATCTGTGAAGCAATGTGATAAAATACATATTTCTAAGGTTGGGAACAAATAACTTCCTCAAAAAGAGTTTTTGTACCTATTTTGTGCTTGGTAGAATATCCTGTTTAGGAATAATTTTTTATGTCTTTTTTTTAAAATTAGGTTAGCTTTGTAGAGAATTTATATAATCCCTTACTAATTTTTTTCAGTTAGTAGAGTTAAAAACAAAGATGAATATTTTTTAAAAAGTACACTACTGTTAGGAATTTATATTTACAAATATAATTTTATGTCTTTTAAAACTCTAGTTTAATGGACTTAAAGTGAAAAACATTAGTGCATGTTGGAGAGATAAAAAGGCTTTTCATATTTTATTTTTATTGTTAAAATATAAAACATCTGTAATCAACTGAGGTCATTATAATAACAGAGTCAATGATTAGAAATTCTAGGGAGTATTTTGTCGTGGTCAGGAGTGAATCCCTCAAATACTTAATTGGTTATTTACTGTGTTCTTTGGAATATGGAAATTCATAGGAATAATGGCACATTACACTCTTAAGAGTTTGGATTTTAGCTGGAAAGAATATGAAAATAATAGTCCAAAGCAGAACCTAGAAGTGACTATATTTCTGTCATTTAAATTAGAAATGTGACGTTACTAAAATTGTGCGTCAATGATGTTGATAGTTATGAACCTATATTAACTTTCCTGGGGTGTAAACTTGTTGTTACTTTTTTCTTAAATTGGTAGTTCTATTTTACAGTTGGTACTGTGGGTAAGATAATGCTTGTCAATTAATAGCCTGTTTAAGGTGAAGCATAATGCTCTACAGATTTCTGCAGAAATGAGTTTTGGCTATTTTGGAGGGATTTTTGAAACCAGTGATTTGAGAGACATAATCATTTTGTGAAAAGACTTTGATGTTCAAGGACTTAGAAGTTGGCTGATTTTCTTTATTCCAGAGTTGATGTGTGCTTTCCCTACTAATATAATCTATATCTATGCATATATACATGTATGGATTAGTGTATCTCATTAAAAGATAGCAAATAGCCATATAAGCGTCTTTGAATATGACTATAAGTGAAAATTTTAATAGAAGACAAGTTAATTTTTATAAAATTATGCTGAATCTGAAGGTACATATTACTTGAAGTACTTTACACATTTCCATCAGAATTTTCACCCATGTCATTTTGGTAAGCTTCGTAGATGTTTAGAGAGCTCGTGAGAAAGTGTGACAGATTTATTATATGTACATGTAGGGAAAACACATTTGATTCCACTAATTCTTTTTTTTTTTAAGTATTTTATTATACCACCGTGAGATATACAAATAAAAAAGATATACAATTAAAAAGTTCATGTTTGGGTTTTGGTCATACAGTGTTCCAGCACCCGTCCCTCCACCAGTGCCCATCTCCCACCACCAACGTCCCCGGTTCCCTCCCTCCTTCCCCAGCCCTGCTCCATGGCAGGTTCTTTATTTCTTTCCCTTTCTCTCTCTTTCTCTTTTCCTTTCCTTCCAGACTATGGATTACAGAACATACATTAAGAGGTTGGCATGTGTATCCTTTTGCCTCTATTTAATGCTCAGTTCTAGGTTGATTCCACTAATTCTTAAGATCATCTTAGTTTGCTTCTATTTTATACAGATTCTACTCCCAATGATGTTATTAAATGAATACTTCCTTAGTTAGCCCCCTACATCCGCTACTCACATTGTCAGTAAGAATCAACAAGTCAGCACTTTGCAGACTTAGTGTTTTCATGGTGTACACTTAGCTATGTCTACTTTTCATTGACTCTAAAAAGAAGCCTGAAAAAAAGAATGTTTAAAATAGTGATTAATAGAAACTTCTGAAGTGTTCTATAATCCGTACTGTCTGGTATGGTAGACACTAATGAGCAGTATCTAAGTACTGTGGTTGGTAGCTTTTAGCTTTGGCAGCCACTAGTTACATTTTGTGGCTCTTGAGCACTTGAAATGTGGTTAGTAGAACTGCGGAACTCAACTTTCAGTTACTTAAAATAGGCTCCCATGGCTCCGGTAACAGACAGTGTAGTACTGGAATGTTTTCTCTTGCCATAGTCACGTCTGAAGCACAAATAGAGTATTTTCTACTGCGTCTTTTATTTTATGGCTACTTCAAGCTACAGATGTCTTTACAGTCTGGGGCAAATGAGTTTGTCTTAGAGACATTAGAGAAACTCTTGCATTAAATGGATTAGAAAGAAGTGGTTCTTATAAAAATGATTAGTCAGTGAGGTCATCCGAGTTACATTTTTCCCTACAAGAGCTAATAATTTTAGTAATTGACTAGAGGATAGCATGGCAGTTATACTCAAAATGTTTTGAGTTTTATCAATTTAAATTCAAATATCGATCTAACAATACTAAATTTTATAGGGCTTTAAAATAAACATAAAACAAGTCAATATAACTTCTTAATTTAATTGTAAGCAATTTATAATTAAACGTTTAATTTTTTAATTTATGAAAGCTTATAATCTTGGCAGATCACTGGTTTTCAATTTTCTTTTAAAGATTTTTTTAAAATACTTGTTAATGAAACTTCTATGAATTGAAAAAGATAATGAGAAAATTTAGTAAGGGAACCTAAATTCTGTGATTGTGCATTTCAGATACAAGTAAGCTTTTCATAGGAAAACTCTATATACAGCTCATATTCTTCCAGCATCCTTCGTCCGTTGTGTTTCACTTGACCAAGTCAGTGTTGTTCTGGTTCTCTTGTACTAGTTCGTGATTTTCTTTTGATTCAAAATTGTCATCTTGATTGCATTTGGCACTGATTCTTTGTATTTCATGTAAAGATTTTTCCTGTGAATTTGAGATGCAGAATATCTGAACAAACATATTAGAATTACTGTTCTAGGGTCATATATAAAATTATATGTATTTTACTGAAATATTGGGGACCAGCTACAACCCACACATATTTAATATACTTATGATTTTTATGTGCTTCTGTCTTAATCTTTATATTAAAAATTTTGTTGCCTTAGGGCATTAACTATTAACTGTGTTCATCACTATGAATCAGATTTCTAAGGACCAGAAAATTTAAGCTGGAAGTATAATCTCTAAACTTTACAGAGTTTGCTGTTTTTTCCTTAGGTTACATTGAAAACTTTATAAAAAAATAAAAACCAGTTTTCTGTGTTGACTTCATTCTAGCTATTGTTTTCTCTTTTTCTTCCCTGTAATGTCTCCCCAATCCATGTTTTTTCCTAGCCTTCAAGATGGTCAACAAGGCCAGCAGTCCACAGCCCAGGTCAAAGTGCAGTCCCGCCCCCTTCCCAGGCTGCAGTGCTCACTGCTAGTGCCTCCTTGCTGGTGAGAAATGGGAGTGTCCACTTAGAAGCGTCACATGACAATGCATCTGCTGTAGGCGGCAGCAGTTTGCACGATGAACTTGGTATGCAGGCCTTATGTAATCTTGGTGATACGAAACTTAACAGCAAAAGAATGGGTAATAATAATTGCAAATCTTTCTTGAGATAGTTTCATTTTGGAACCAAGGGGCGCTTTTATAGTATTTGCTCTGTGTATTGTAAGGAAAATCTGACTTTTGTTTATCCCTTTTGTTTTTTTCTCTAGTTTTAACTCTATTTTCTTTAGCGGCGTATCCGCTATTAACAGGTAGTTAACAGTATTAATGAATGTTCATGCTTTAGTGGTCTCTCAAAATGGTTTGGGCACTTCTCTTGCTCCTTGACGTTTGTGTCATGTGGGAAAATGTTGATATTTTAAAAAAGTATTTTGTTTATGACATAAGGTCTTTGGATTCTGAATGTGTTGCAGAAAAGATGAAAATTTTGTCTTAATGGTATATTATTATGCAAGTTTTCTTTTTTGGTATTCTGCCACTGATGTCATAGTCCATAACCTGTAGTAGAACTCAGTGTCGTTCTAAATGCAGTACTCTGAGAACTTCATGACTCTTCTGATATCCGCAATAAGTTTATGAAGATTTTTTCTTTTTCCTACAAGTACTTCTAGAGATATATACTGCTTAAAATAGTTAATTCTCAGAGTGTGGTATAGTTCAAACCTAAATAATACATATTTATTTATCATATAGCCATGTCCTATCATATAATCATGTTCTATCATATAGCCTATTGTATAGACATTATATTGTTTTATTTCTTTGTGCATTGCAGTTTTCTTTTGTTCAGAATGCCCCCTGAGAACAGCTTAAGTAAATATAAAGGAGACAAAAATCTTACTGCAGAAAAAATACTTAGAAAGCAATATATTTGCTTGTCATTTTATTTATACATAGTGTAACTATTTGTGTTGTATCAATATGATAACCCACTGGTGTCTGATTAGAAAAATATGTGGCGTAAAATGTCCACATTTCATATGCTTTTATTTTTAATTATCCATTTTATGAAATTTTTAGTTGCATTGAGATATTAAAAATATGCAAATTGGGGGAAATAATTATCTTTAGCAAATCCTTTGAAAATTCAAAATGTTCAAAATGATCGTCTAAGATACTTAATTCAGAATTATCAAGATATATTTACATAATTTCTAAATATAGTGAAAAGTCAATAAAATGCCTTTTAATTTATCTTTAGTAAGTTTGTAGTTCAAAGAGACATAGGTGGTACTTGAAAGTGTAAGGTAGACTACCGTAGTTGCCTGCTTTGACTTGAAACAGTGCTCTTTGTTTATTTTAGTAGCAAGCATATTTAGTTCTTGTTTAGTTTAGAACTTCTTACTGATATTTCTGTGGGGCAACATAAAATTTTTTGAGCAAAAGGAGATTTGCTAAATTTATTACTATCAAAAGATTACTTCTTGGGCTTAAGATAGCTAAGATAAAAGGCTTAATTTTAATCTCTTGGTGTGTTTTTTCTTGTTTTGGATTCACACCTGGTTGTGCTGAGGGAGCACTCCTTGGGCTCAGCGGGGACTGTATATGGTATTAGGAGCAAACCAGCGTGCTAGGCAAGCACCGTGTGCTACGCAAGCACCCTACCTGCTGTACTATAGCTCCAGCCCTACTCCTTTGGGATTTTTAGCCTGTGACAAATCAAATGTAAAATGAAACATTATTTTCCCCCATAAATTTCATAATTTGCTCTAAAACTTGATAAGTAAGCTTTGTGAAATTCTAGCCTTAAGCCACCCTTGATAATTAAAAATTTCTGCTTATAAAATATCTTGGCAGTTCTAAAGACAAAAAACTCATCAGAGGTGACTTTAGCATCCACTGGTGGATCTTCGGACTGTTTTTGAAACTTGTATTTTTATGTTAACTGATTTCTGACATCTAGTTCTTGGCCTGTGGTAGCTGAATGAGTATTAAGCGATCAACAAACAGTATAGATATTTGTTCCACAGTATATAGAGCTAACCACAAAAAGATTGTGAAAATGAACTGCAGTTGAATTTGAAAGAATTGTAGGCACTGAATTTTTATAATACTCTTAAGTAGAATATTCTTGTATTACGGTTCAAATTTCTACATGATTTTAATTGGCAATTGTAAGAAAATGTAGTGTAAATGAATTGGGCTACTCTGTATTCAAAATGGCTAGAGTTTGAGCTGTAGAGACAATACAGTGGTTAAGGCGCCTGTCTGACCTCTGCCAACCCTGGCACCACAGAGTCCTCTGGGTGCCTCCTGGAATGGTTGGTCCCTGAGTACAGAGACAGAGGTAAACCATGAGCACTGCTGGGTGGATTCCCCCAAAAATGAAAATTACAGATGACCAGAATGTTAATGTTTACTATGAGATTCCCCTTAAAGTTTGAAATATTTACAAAAGTTTATTTTTATCCAAATTTAGCTTCTTTTTATAAAATAATTGTAACATTTATGTCAATATGTATGCAGAATCCATACATACTACCTTTATACAAAATACGACATTTATAAATGCTTATACATGTATGTACATGTATGTGTATCTACCATATGTACATGTTTGTGCATATGATGTTTGTATATGTACACATATCTGTGTAATATAATTGTGTGTTTATTTTTACAGGATGGAGTAGTTTTTTGTATTAAAAGGAACTTGCAGTAAGGCATTGCTCATGCTGTTTTTCATAGTTTCTTCTATCTACTATTTGGTGTCATAATAGATACCACATCCCTTATGCTAAAACCAGAGAATCCTCCCCCTTTTGTAGCGAAATTTATTTAGAAAGATATGAGGGGGAGAGAAAGAAGTACGTGTTAGAGAGAGAATACAGGCATCTCCGCAGTGGAAATAAGCAAAGACTCAGACAAGCGAGGTGAGGTATGTGTCCAAGGGAGAACTGGGGTGTGAAGAGCAAGCTAGAGGCCTCTTTCTTGTTGATCTTGATTACCAGGAAGGAGAATTAGTTATGGAAAAATTTGCAGAGAATGAATTATATGAAAAGAATGTTATTAGTGACTAATTCACTAGGGGGAAAAGAGCATTTTTGTCATCTATATTCAACCAGCATAATTATTAATCATAATCTTAAAAAGTGAATTATAAGTGTTTAATTTAGGACTTAATAGAAAAAATGTTGATGAATTCTTTTTTAAAATCTCCAGTCCTTTGTTGATATTCTTAGGAGCTCATTAATATGTACATAGTAGGAATATAGGTTAGACTCTTTTTGGGGGCCATACCCAACAGTGTTCAGGATTTACTTCTGGCTCTGTGCTCAGAATTACTCCTGGCAGTGCTTGGGGACCGTATGTGATGCTGGGGATTGAACCTGGGTCAGCCCTGTGCAAGGCAAATACCTACCCAAAAGACCTTGCCTAGATTTCTACATAACGAAATACCCCTTTCTCCCAATCAGTGACTTAAATGAGAGAAGTTTTCATTTGCGGTCATTGCATGTAGGTGTTGTTGTGTTCTGATGACAGCTTCTCAATCCAGTCCACACTGACTACACTTGCTGTTGACATTTTCTTGAAAGCAGGAGAGTGGGTGGTGATGGTGGTGGCTGTAACATCGATCAGAGACAGCCTTTATCTTTCACATTGTGACTTGAGAAATGTGCCTGTCATTTTCTCCCATCCCTAGGGTCTATAGACAGTTACATGGTAACTCCTGTCTTCAAAAGGGAATGTGTCTAATGAAGAGGACATATACATAGGCAAACTCAGTGAGGAATTACTGAGGATGAGTGCTGGAGATAAGAGAGATATGAGTGACCTACCAAAAAAGTTGAGTTAATGGTTTGGTTGTGTTTATTTTTGTTTGGGGGCCATAGCTGGCCATAGCTCAGGGCTTGCTTTGGGCTCTGCACTAGAGATACTCTGGTGGTTCTCAGGGGGCCATATTGGGATGGTACTGGGAATTGAACCCAGGTCACCTGTGGACACGGCAGCGCCTTATTTGCTGTACTGTCATCACCCACCTGCCTACAAAAGTTGAGTTTAAAGAAATGCAAGTGGGAGCCGGAGCGATAGTCCAGCGGGTAGGGCGTTTGCCTTTGCGGCCACCCCATGCCGGCTTGGGTTTGGTCCCCGTCATCCGATATGGTCCCCGAGCACCGCCAGGAATAATTCCTGAGTTCAGAGCCAGGAGAAACCCCTGAGCATTGCTGGGTGTGACCCCAAAAAAGCAAGTGACTTGCAGTCATACCCTTGCACCTTACCCTTGTTCATAATTTTTTCAAAATCGGATTTTAAAGCCAGCTTGAGATATTTATCATGTATTGAACATGTGGTGAGGTCCATATTGAAAAAAGTCTGGAGAAAGGAACAGCTAAAGGGCTACTTTTGGAGAGGTGAACAGAACTGAGGACCAGAAATGAACATATCCTTTAAGCCATAGGTTTTACGGGCATGTAAAGAGATGTGTATGTGGATCGTTGTTGAAAAACTCTAATGTGTATGTAACTAGAGACTCCTGAAAGAAATAATAACATATTACTTAGTAGTCTTTTGAAGTTTATCCCTCTATTATTGACATGTGAAGTTAAGCTCATGCACAAGTAAAACAAGGAAACTTTAAAATGTGTTTAAGGAGAATAATCCATTTTTTCTTGAGACTCCATCTCTATATTGTTTGGAACATAGAGCGTTGGCAGTGACTATAATTAGGGACTTGGGAACTTCATGTTATATATTGCTTTAGAATCTTATCATAGATCACATTTTTTACATGAAACATAAACAACAAATACCACTCTCGAAAACTTAGATTAGTATATGGTGAAAATTTCACTGATTCTCTGTTGTTTCATGCTCTTTCATCTTTTCTGCTTGCATTCATGCCTGGCCAGTATGAATGTTCTTAAATCCGCTTTGTTAATAGGTAATTAATGTTTGATAAATTGCATATGTTTAGCACATGCAATTTGAGTTTCAATAGTGGTACACACTCATGTAAGTGGAGTAGCCCAATCAGATTACTGTACCTTTCTGTAAGGTACAGTAACATCGATAAGTGTGACATTTTTTACTCCTCACCTCTCCAGCCCAGACACTAGAAACCTCATACCATTACGGTGTTCCTGCTTCCAAGAAGTTCTTGTAAATGCAGTCATACAATATGTGGACTTTGTGCTTTATTTTGTACTTAGCATTTGCCATACAGCACATTGTTGTACATGTTTGTGGCTTGTTTCTTGTGTTGGCATTATTTTAGTGTATGAATATACTGTATATTGCTTCTCCCTTTTACTATTCTTGGGTGTTTGTGTTGTTGGCAAGATTTTTCTCTTGTGAATAAAACCCCTAAACTTTTTTTCAACAATGGTTTTACAGTTCTGTAGAAATGTGTGTGAGCTCAAGTTCTCTTTTATTCCTGACATTTTGTTGATGGCCTTTAAAATTGTTGCCAGAGTGTGCAGTGATTTCTCACTGAGGTTTAAGTTTATGGTTCTCTTGTAACTAAGGATGAAGAGCATCTTTTTATGTGTTTATTGGCTAGTCATAGATTTTCATTTGTTAAGTATGTACAAATCTTTTGCTTTTTCTTTTGTAAAAATCGAAATAACATTGATTATAACCTAATAGTCACTGAAAATTATCTTTTAAAAAAAGCATGAGTGTATACTACATTAAATTCACTACTGAAAAAATTACTGGAGAGATGTAATAGTTATTTTGGTATTTTAATTACAACTAATTTGTCAGATACAGATTGAATATCTTTTCCATTCTATGACTTGCTTTTTGTTGTTTGTGTTAGCGTGGTGGTAATGTCATTCAGTACCATGGGTACACCATATTTTGTAAAACTAAGGAAGATAATTTGTCCTATGAAAGAAAATGTTAACAGATGATGACATTATAGTAGACCGTGAACTTTAAGTGTTCTCTTTTGGAAGCTTCACCTTATCTGGAGATCGGACAGTGGGATGAGGGAGAGTAATGAATTGGAGCTAAAGAAGCATGGCCATTTCAGCTAATGAATGTTGAAATGTTTACATCGGAACAAAAGAATCAGAGCCATTTGAGTGAAATATCTCCATATTTACATTTGTATCTTTTAATTGTTAATAAAGCGTAGAACTTCACTATTTTCTCTTACAAATACTGTAAAGCTCTCTTTTAAATCATCCTCTTCCTTCTCATACCTGCCACTTTTATTATTATTCTTGTGATTTAAAAGCCTAGCATAATATTGCACAATCCAGAGAGTACAGATACCCAAAATAAAATTTTTTCATTGTACATGGTATAGTAACTTGATTTCCATCAAACATAGCATAAGAGCTAAAGAAGTTTTGAAAGTTTTTTTATCAGATGTGGGACAAATATACCTTGTATGACAAACCCAATTAGATGCTTCTTTTTATAAATAAATAGCTATGTATTTTCTGTGGCTGCTTTCATGCTACAGTGCTATACTTGAATTTACAATAGAAACCTTCTGACCCACAAGGCACAAAATGTTTGCTAACTGCCTCTTACAAAAAAAAATTTTAATGGTCTATCCAGGGGAAAAGCAAGTGCCTTAACCCCTATGCAGCAATGAATTGTGTCGTTTTCTCTGGGTGAAATGCATATATCAACAGTCTCAGTCTTAAAGATCTCATAGTCTTGAAGACCTTAAGGCTTTATTAAGTCTCCTCTCTTAAAAGTATAAAGATATAGTCACTGAGGTAGTGTGGTAACATAATGCTGACCACCTTCAGAAACAAGCACATTTTGTTAACTGAGTTAGTTGTATAAAAGTAATGTATAAAAGTGTTTATAAGGCAACTTTGCATATATGTGCCCTCTGCCGCCACGCCCTACCTTATATAAGAGCATTATGGAAAAGTGATATATCAGTTAATGCAGTGCATCAGCACTCAGCTTGGTAGACAGGCAGAATGAGTTCCAGTCAAGAAAGTGAAGTGGGGGAAGAAATTGAAGGGGTCTCTTTGTTGTTGATATTGGAGGAAGGAAAACCCTAGGTATTATTGGTTCTGGTAACTTCTTCCAAGATTCCAATAAAAAATGAATAATCAAAGAGGGCTTTCTTTGGTGGTTACTAGTCTGAAAATCATTATGGGCTTAACTTTTTCATTTGGTTAGAATTTTTATTGACGGGAGAATAAGTTTGAGACTTCTCTTATTTTTCATGTCTTTTATCAGTGTATCGCTAGTGTTTGTTTTGTACTTGTCTATTGCGGTATTCATGTTTTTAGACCAATGCTTTGTGTGTCTTATTTTCAAAGTCAGTCTTACTCCTCTTTCTGTTGCTATTGCTTCTGTATTGACCTATTGAAATTTTCCTACCTCCAAAAATGGATAGAGTTCCCAAATTTAACTTTGATCTACAATAGAAGTTGTTTTTGAATATTAAAAACTGAGAGTTACCAGGTATTTCACTTTGGGGGGCAGGCATTCTGGGGCTCTCAGGGACTCCTGGGTTTCTCCCAGCAGTGCAAGACAAGCCCCTTCATCCCTGTCCTGGCCCTCTGGCCCCAAATACCTTCATTTAAAGAAACCTTTAGAGTGCTCATGGCCTGTGTCTTTAACATAAAGTTCATTATTCCAGTCTTGTTTATTTCCTAAGAAACTAATATTTTTTTAAAACCCTAATACAGCCGTTCAATAGGACATAATTTTAAGTGGGATTTCAGCATATTGACTAATAAAACATAATTCATGTGAGGATTTTTTTATTGATATTCTCCTTAAATATAATTTTCAATATTTTTATCATGACATTTAAGTTGAAGTTTTTTTAATTCAGATTAGGATTAAAATAGGATTATCAGTAAAGGCACATTTTAATTTGCACCCAAAGATTAAGTATGATTGTGGTTTTAATCCCAGTTATATTTGAACTTGATGCATATTGGTACAGATTTAAAATAATCATAATCTTTATAAACCTATAGTAGCATACATTTCCCCCTTTGTTATTTTTGAAGATACCTTGAGTAAGTTCTCCATTAACTGTTACTAATTTTTTTTTTACTGAAATTATAAAGGTAAACATTTCTTAGTGTAATGGTTTCCTGAGTTATTTATCTTCTGAATAAAATTTCTTGCTTTTGAAGATGCCAAACACAAAGATAAAAGGGGGCATGTCTATATTCTGGTATAGTTAAATTGGGACTATTCCATGAAGCTTTAATATACTATTAGTTTGTTCTGATATATTTTTAGAAACCTTAATGTCGTGTTTAATGTTAATAGGAAGACAATATATTCCTTTTAAGATGCACTGTTAAAGTGATACATAATTTGTTAAAATTGCAATTGCTTTTCTTTGACATGCTTTATGCAGCTGTTTATGATTCTAAAGTTTACTGCTCATTCATCAGTGTTCATAAGGAAGCATTCAGAGTTATAGAATTTTGCAGTAGTTAAGCAATTCATTTTGTCCAGCTTTCTTTGGTTGAAAAGTCTCTTTGAAGAACATGCTTTACTTTTCTATTTATTTAAAGTGGTACCATTTATGCTTTATGCTAAACATCTGTGCATAAAAGACAACATGATGTGATGATTTTTTTCACTGTCCTGTTTGAAGATTAAGTGTAATTTATTGTTAAGCACATTGCACATAAATATTTTAATACCATATAATAGAACTTACATTATTGAAACTTATTTGGAATCATTATATATTCAAAATAACTTTTAATAGTTTGAAAGCTATTTATAAAGAATTATCTCTAAAATAAAACATGTTCGATAAAGACATTTATATGCATTCCTTTCTTACTGAACTTCACACAGAAGTAGCCCTCTCATCTATTACTCTGGTATTTATTCTTTTTTTTTTTTTTAACTGTGTGCCAGCTTTATTTTTATTTTATTTTTTGCTGTTTTTGGGCCGCACCTGGCAGTGCTCAGGGATTATTCCTGGCTCTGCTCTTAGGAATTACTTTTTGGTGGTGCAATTACTCAGAGGACTGTATGGGATGCCGGAGATTGAATCCGGGTCGGCTGTGTGCACGGCAGACGCCCTACCTGCTGTACCATGGCTCTGTACCTGGCATTTATTCTTTAACATAGACATAATTATTCTGTATTTATTCAATCTGTGGTTTCAATCAGGAAGTTACTTATTGTATTCCTCTAAGTCCATCTTAGCAACACAGTTTTTTATTATCATAAGTGAAGAAAGCAGAGTATAAAAAGTTAGTTTTTAAATTATATTATTTTTATTTTTCTTTGCTAACAATTTTTGCCACCCATTCTACCTTTTCAAAGGAATTTGCAGCAGGACATGTAAGAAGTAACCAAATTGGCATTGTATATCTTTCTCTTTTAAATCCCTGTTCTGATTTTTCATTAGAGGTGCTAAGAGAATGGGGACCATCAGATGGGACTAAAAAGCAGAGTTTTAGATAATACACAGACTGACTAATAATCACTTGAAAAATGCAATTAAACTGCTCATTTCGCTGAATACTTTGCCGCTATTCCATCTCAAAAGTATATTTATTGGCTGCTATGGAAGACACCACAATAAAATTAAAATTATATTCTGATTTTTATCCATACAAAGTACTCAGTCTTATTTAATAAGGTACTCTCCCAAATTCTGTGTTTTTTTTTAAGAATGAATTGTTGAAATGTTCTGTGAAATCCTTATGCATATTAGCAGTATATTCTGGCAGTCTTGTCACCTTTTAAGGATTTTGCTTATATAGAAAGCATTGTATACTATTTCCACCATAGACATGGAAATCGTTTAGCCCTGACATTGTTAAATTTGCCCTTTAAGAGTCCTCATTTATTTAAGAGTCCTCGTTTACGCCATCAGTATTCCAGTTAGTAAGAAAACATACTCTAAAAGTAGCATTGACTTGACCTGAATGATTGCAGAATTCTAGACCTTAGGTCTTTTCTCTGCTCTGAATTTATCATCATTTATTTATGTTCTGTACTAAACATCTACAAGGCCACCGTCAGTGCAAAGTGAAGATAAACTCAGTATCTAGATTTTTAGATTCCATGATCAAAAACAAGTAACTTTTAAAAGCTTTTATTTTAAATCTCTATTTACAACAATATAATACTAAGCATTTTGTCAGTTTGGTAGTATTTGGCTATAGCAAATGAGACATTGATACTACCCCATCTGTCCAGAGAGCTGTTGTAGAATCATATAACTGGTAATATTTATTAAAACCATAATTTAATTATCAGCCACATTTCTATGCTACATCCAGTTTATTGAACCTTCTCAGATGCATCTCGACTTTTTTATTTCTTAAAGATCAGAACAAAACTCATAAGATAAACATGGAAATTTATTGTTGTGTGATTTGGGCCAACTTGAAGCATAAGCAGCTTCCCAAATGGCCTCTTATTTTTCTTAAATTGTGGTCAAGCGACTTTTCAGTAATACCAAGTTCACTCATAGGGTTGCTTGGATGGAGTCTGTGCTGGAGGAAAAGGTGACAGAGCTCACAAAAATGAGCCATTTTAGAATCACACTCTGTGTTTTTTGTAGTGAAATGAACTGGCCGTGAGCTCTGGGTCTCACACATGCTGCATCCCAGGCCTGAAAATCTCTTTGAATTTCTGATGATGTATGTCAACATTGTTCCCCAATGTCCAGTATTCCTTTTCATTTAAATCTTACTGAATTACATACAGATCATTGTGTTTTGGGGGGGAAAGGTTACAGTGCGTTAAAAAATTATAATACACTCAAAATTTAGTGTGTTATGTAGGATATATTCTGAGTATTCCAATGCCTTTCTAAAATAACTCATTTATTTGCTAGGTAAGTTCTCTTCTACACTTTATGAGACTGGTGGCTGTGATATGTCACTTGTGAATTTTGAACCAGCAGCAAGAAGAGCATCTAACATCTGGTATGTGTAAAATAATGGACTTAGTCTGTAATTGCTTATCTTTTCTATGCTCATAATTTTTAGTCTTGAGATAGTTTGGAAACCATTTGTTTTTAAATTGCGTGATTTACTCATCATACTGCATTTATCTTTAAAGACTCTTAAAAGTAGAATTATTTTGCTATGAAAGAAAACATTACTTTTAAAATAAAAGCTAGTATGTATTTAAAAATATTAAGTACAAATTTTCTTCTGTAACTTCGTTATTAGTGAGGCTGATTTTCCATGATTTCTTTATTTTAGGGAGGGTGTGGGGGTGAGGTTTGAGTTATACTCAGGGAATACTCCTTGCTCTGTGCTCAGAGGTCACTCTGGATGGTGCTCAGGGGACACACACAGTGGTGGGGTTGAAACCAAATCATCACATTGCAGGGCAAAACACCTGTGTCAGCTCCAGTCTGTGATTTCCCGCCATTCAAATTAAGTCATCGGTCGTGTTTTATATGTTTACATGTGTAAAAAGCATGCAAAATATGTGTGTAATTCACACGTGTAAAAAACTTATTGGAATAATATTTACACAAACTAGTTCAAGTCATATATTTACACAGTCATCATTTGTCTTTCGTAATTTAAAATTCTTACTTGCTTTTGTCACCTATTTTTTATTTTTATTTTTTGAATTTTGGGGTTGCACCTGGAGATACTCAAGGGTTACTCTTACACTCAGGAATTGCTCCTGGTGGTGCCCGGGGACCATATGGGATGACTTGGTTGAACCTGGGTTGGTCATATGCGAGGGCAAATGCTGTGCCCACTGTACAATCGCCCTGTCCTGGTTGTCACCTATATTTTAAATAAGCAACTTTAACTTTGTTTTAAAACTTGTCTAACTGCTCTAAGAAAGTGGCATTTCTTAAATACGAATCAAATGTTAACGTTCAGTTTTAGAATAAGATAATGAGAAGTTAGAAAAGCAAATAAAATATTTAAGACCTTACTTCTAGAACATAATCCATTATGAAATGTTAACATTTTTGTTTTAAAATTTTAATTGTGCTCATGTATTCAGGTTGTTGACTTGAAATTCACTGTTGATTTATCACTTTAATTTTTTTGTTGTTGTTGACAAGAGTCTTGTGGTTATTTTTGGATTTCCGTTTAGCAATAGGTCGGTGCCTATTGAAATGCCCTATCTCTACAGGTAGTTTGCTCAGTTTCTCAAGTTTTGAGGGGCCAATTAAAGCAGTAGGTTCAGTGGTCACTTAGCATGCTGAAAAAGCAAACTATTTAAACACTATACTCTTTGAATTCTTTCAGGTAAGTTCAGAATTTACCCTGTTGAAAATGATTAAATTGGCGGGCTAGTTGTTTTCAGAAGAGTTGGACTAATAGGGGCTGGAGCGATGATTATTATATTTAACATACTGACACCAGTGCATACCACCAGGGGTTCACACTTGAATGTGATTTAATTAAGACAAATTGTGTCACCAGTTGTGTATTAATATATTCAAAATAGTTTCTTCTTCTATCATAAATATGATGAGGTCTAAAGTTTTGTAGTCTTAATTTGCCTGAACTGTTATGCTCTAGGGTGTGAGCTTAAATTGATTATGATTCTATGATTATGTGAGCTTAAATTGATATATAGCTTAAATTGATTATGATTCTAGGTAATGTGTTGGTTACACTGAAGTATTTTTTTGTGAATATCACATAATAGTGATACTAGTATGTTACTTTTAAGGAAACTGAGGTTTGAAATATTGGGTCATGTGTACAAAATCTCATTTAATTGATGAAGAGATTTTAAGTAGAAAATCTAACCCAAAGTTTGCTTTATTAATCAGAAATGTAGGGAAATGCTTTGTTGCATTTTGGAGTTTTTATGGAAAAGTGAAAGCAGTCTAAATATCACCTAATCATAAAGGATTTGTTTTTCTTTCTATTAGTTCACAAACTATTCCCTAAAGTGTTTCCCGTTGTATTTTAGTGACACGGATTCTCATGTATCCAGTTCTACCTCAGTTCGATTTTATCCACATGATGTGGTAGGTTTTACTCTATTTTATAAATATCATTTCAGATTAGGCAGTTCTGCATATCAGAAAGTCTTGAAGAAGTTACAAAAAGTCAGTTTTGTGGAAAACTATAGTAAAATTACTATGCCATTTCCTAGTGGATATATCTTTGCAAATCCTTTGATTCCCCCAAGGCCCTGAAATTTCATCAGCTACTTATGAATCTGTAAATACACTTTTTGAGGGTATGTAAATGTTCTTACTTACCAACACCATATATATGGATGGATGGATGGATGGATGGATGGATGGATGGATGGATGGATGGATGGATGGATGGATGGATGGATGGATGGATGGATGGATGGATGGATGGATGGATGGATGGATGGATGGATGGATGGATGGATGGATGGATGGATGGGTGGATGAGTGGGTGGATGATTGGGTGGATGGATGGATGATGGATGGGTGGATGGGTGGATGGGTGGGTGAGTGGATGGGTGGATGGGTGGGTGGATGGATGGAGTTATGCCATTTTTAATCATGCCACTTTAAAACTTAACTTTTATTAAGGGTTTTGTGCAGTTATTTAACAGTTGATTAAATTTTAGTTAGTCACGTACTGATAGGTGTGTGTGTGTGTGTGTGTGTGTGTGACTTTGACTGTGTAACACTAAAATAGGCCATACGAAATAGAGGGGAACTTCTTAAAAGACAACACCATCATTGCTATCAAGATAGATTGATTGAAGTTAGAAGATAAAACAGTTGAATCTTCAGAAGCAGCACATGAGACATTTATAGATAAATACATTTGGCACCAACAGTAGCATGAACAGCGCCCTAAACATGATGTTGTGAGCATAGCTTTAAGGTTATAGATGTTATATGTGGCATGTAACTGTTTTTCAACAAGTCGATATTTGGCAGTGTCTGAAGCAATTTGCTTGTCAACCTAGGGAGATACCACTGGTTTCTAGTAACTAGAGGCCAGGTATAATGTTAATCTGTGCTGCAAATAGCACTGTCCCCACAGTGCATCTGATTGAAAATATTTTTTCAGTGCCAAGGTTGAAGAAAAGGGAAGGTTAGTTTAAAAACAAGTTTGTGAGAAGTGCGGCCAGTGTAGAGATAGAAGGCCCTATGATCAGAAGCAGGCATTATTATTACCACATCCATGTGTGTGCTGGGAAAGTAGACACTGGCCCCATTTTTTCCCTCCACAGTGAGTATTCTGGTGCTTCAAGGAAAGCAAAAATGGGAAAATGATTATATGATTATTCAATTGTTCTCGTTTTAAGTGTTATGAAAGCCATTCAGTATCAAAATTCTAGCCAATGCAGTGCTTGGTCCTGTCAATCTGTAATTCTTTGCACTCAGGAATTACTCCTGGCGGTGCTTGGGGACCATATGGGATGCCAGGGATCGAACCCAGGCCGGCACAGGCTGGCCGCGTGCAAGGCAAACGCCCTACCCGCTGGACTATCGCTCCGGCCCCCAACCTGTAATTCTTGCTGAGGAAAGGGAAACTTGTGTAGACCGATAAATAAATTAAATCTAAAAGCAATATAATGTGATCTTTTTTTGTATCGACTCAGATGAGCAGCCACCCAAAACAAAGAGTGTGGGGAGGGATTTAAAGCCATAGCAGTGAGAGACCATAGAAAGGAATGGAAGTTGAGAACATTGAAACCAATCTAGAGGAACATAGATATAACATTGGTAAGGAGGTACACAGATTAATGAGAAAAGATCATGAATATAGCAGGAAGAAGAAAAGCCTGACTCACTCTAAGTGATGTTTTACTTTTTGTGAGGGCTTGCACAGGCAGTGTTCATGCAGCTCGGGGGCCACTCTTGGTCATACTGGGTCAAGTGGGTTAAACCGTTCGAAGTTCAGGCCCAGTTAGTGTGGTGCTCCCTGGAGCCCGTCGCCTCTGGACACCCCTCAGTGGTGCCTTGGGGCCTCAAGGCTACACTTAGCAGCTCTGGTGACCATGGGAGCTGGGAGCCTTGTTTACCCACACAAGTTCACCCTGACCCCTGACCCTTGAGTTATTTCCCCTGCAACCCATAAGTGATGTTAATGGATTTACTAAGTACTTAATTAAAAGATGCTGAGATTTTAAATATTTTTCCTAGTATTTTCCAAAGGTCCTATTGATGAATTTGATTTGTTCTGTTCATTTTCTCTTATTACTTTATAGAAAGTGTCTCCACAAAAAAATAGACTAGTGTAGAGGATTGAGGGGGGCTTTGATAATTTGCATGCTGAATGAGTAATCCTTGAAACATGGTTTGATTAAAGATATTTTGTGCCTTTCAATGCTGACTTTCTTTTAGCTCTCTCTTCCTCAGATTCGATTGAACAGACTGTTGACCATAGATACAGATTTGTTGGAGCAACAAGATATTGATCTAAGTCCTGACTTGGCGGCTACTTATGGCCCAACAGAAGAAGCTGCCCAAAAGGTTAAACACTATTACCGCTTTTGGATCCTGCCCCAGCTATGGATCGGCGTTAACTTTGACAGACTCACACTTTTGGCTCTGTTTGACAGGTGAGAATATATAAATCAAGATGTATGCAGGGTTATTTGTAAATTAATTATACCTAATTACCCACTGAGGGTAATTTTCCTTTACTTGTTTACCATGTTGGAAAATGTTTTTGATTTGGCTCCTTTCTTGTGGGGGAGGGAGCAGGAACAGGTGGGTCCCTTAGGTTAGAAAGAAGTTTCAAGCATTGCTCAGGGTCCTGGGTCTATGCCAGCCAGTCAGTTCTTGGGTTGGTGATTGATGTGCTCTTCTGGCCATACAGGGCGTCCCTCTGGGGAACATTTGCTTCCAGAGATCAACTTGGGGCTTCATGTATGCTGGGCATTCATTCCAACACATTAGGCTATCTCTCCTACCCTATATTGTCTTCTGAATATAAAATCTAAATTTAAGTTAATTTTACCCAAATTTTAATCCTTAAATCTATTAAAAACTATAAAAATATATTATAGATAGATAGATAGGTTGGCATGCCCTATCTATCTTTGGGTCTTTGCTGTTTAAGCTACTTTACAGTTTAAGCTATTTATATGCCTTTAAACCCAGTTTCATGCTAAAGAGATCTCTTTTGTGTAAACACTGATAGACGTGTGGCAGTTACAGGAGTCATTTTGACTCTGAATTAATAACTGTTGGAGTAATTTATACTACAATTTCAATGCTATCTTCTTTGGGCATTATTCTTCTTAACCCACACATGGCCCAGTGTGGGACGACTAGGATTTACCAGGAGAAAGCCTAGCTACATTGAGGACCACCATTTAAGAATCAGCTTTGCTAAGATGTTAGGAGGGATCATGCTGGCTTCCAGCCTCAGGCAGGTGAATCTGATCTTTTCAGTAGACAAGAGAACAGAACACTCAAAATTACCCTGGTGCAGAGTAAAATGAAGAAGGACCTTATGGATGTTGGAGATACCATCTAGATTGCATGAAGTCCATGGCCTGAAATTATGATGTGATTCTCTCCATGAATATACATCCATTAGATGTGTTTCTTTATACCAGCCCCTCTCTCCACTGTTTGACATAAGAGATAATCTTGGAGGAAAGGATTAGGCCCGGGCATTATCATTTGTTTAGACTTGAACCACCTGACATCTACACCAGCAAGCTGCTTCCTTGATCTTTGTTGACACAGCCAGCCGAAGAAAGGATTTTGGCAGGCTTTTGGGTATATAAGGGGACCAGGAGACCTGGGTCTGTGCATATGGTCGGAGGTCTGCCCAAGAGCTAGAGGTCTGGGAAATCTCTTTATCGTGGATTGTAGCAGCAGAGTTTGTTTAGTTATTGGTGATTAGTAAAAGCTTTTTGGAACTGCGCTGAACTTATGGTTTCTCCATCTGTTGCCGGCCCTTGAAGTAAAGGGAACTTGTTCCCTGATATTGTTGGAGACCCCAGCAGCTCCCCAGCATATATATGTATATGAACATATTTGTTTATGTTGAATGTTTATTTGACAGTCAAGTTGATTATTTTGCAATGAATTGACATACAAAAGAGTAGGTGTTAGGTAAAAAAAATTTAAATACGCATTAAAATGTAAATTAAATATATATTACAATTAGAACTTTACAGAGCACAATAGCTTGCTTTAATTTATAATTTTCACACAAATTTGTTTCATTTTCAATATAAGCCATACCCAGTGGCTAGAGAATTAGTATGCTGGGTAGGGCATTTGCCTTGCACACAGCCAACTTAGTTTGAACCCTGGCACCACATATCCCTGGTCCCTCGAGGGAGTGATACCTGTGGACAGAGGCAGTAGTAAGCCCTGAACACAGCTGGTTATTGGTCCTCCGATACCCCTCCCAAAATCAATATAATCCACCCTTACTAAAATTCATTCTAAAACCACATCATTTAAAAAAATTTATTATACCACCATATACAATCACAAAAATGTTCATATTTGGGTTTCAGTCATACAGGGTTTCAGCACCCATTCCTTCCCGGTGCCCATTTCCCACCACCAATGTCCCATGATTCCCTCCCTCCCCAGCAAGCATCTATGACAGGCAATTTTTACTTCTCTCTCCCTCCCTCTCTCTCTCCCCCTCTCTCTCTCCCTTTTTACATAAATGTATGTATTGCAATGTATGTTTGCAATACATACATTTAGAGTTATCATGTATATCCTTTTGCCTGCTTTCAGTGCTCAGTTCTATGCTGGTTTTATCATTTAGCATAATTATTAGTACACTCTTCCTTTCTCTGTATTATCTAACCTCTGACTCCCCACACATCTGCAGTAGGTTCTACCCACTGACAAGACTTCCTGATCCATGAGAAAACCCATCTTAATAATAGAAAGTTCCTTAATAATAGAAACTTCTTATTAGTATCTATTTTGTACTGATTCACTTAATCACTTGACATCCCATTATTCATCGATTTGCTTTCGAGCGGGCGCCAGTAACATTTCCATTTGACCCTATCACATGCCAGTGTAGCCTAATGGCATCTGGTTGCTTCAGGAATATGAAGAGCCTCAAACCATTCATTCAGGGTCTTGACAAAGAAGTCTGACCATCTTGTAGGTGGCGGCCATGTGATCTTTTGACATCCCGTGGGATCCAGTCGGTAATGGCTCTAGTCCAGCAGTTGTCTCCAAATCGCATTACATGTCCAGCCCATCTAATTTTTGATGCCTTGGCAAACAAGACAACGTCCCTGACTCTGGATTGTTAACAGAGGTCGGAACTCCAGATTCCTTCTCTCACTTGAGTGAGGCATGCTATTCCAAGCATAGCTCTTTCGATTCCTCTTTGGGAGACCCGAATAGCATTCTTATCCTGCTTTCTTAGGGCCCAGGTCTCTGAGGCATATGTTAATGTAGGGAGAATGGTGAAGTCAAAGAGATGTGCCCGGAACTGGAAGTTCTTTGTCCTTTTCGCTATTTCTTCAAAACTCTTGAAAGCGTTCCACACAGCTCATCATGTTGAGTTCTCAACCTAGGTACACATAGCTGCTGCATTCAGAGAGGTTTGTTCCATTGAGAGTGAATGGGGCCTCTGGAACTAGTTCATTTTTCATGAACATTGTTTTGTTGAGATTCAGCTGTAGACCTATCTTTCCACATTCTCGGTCAAAGTCAGCCAGCATTTGTGCCGCTTGGCTAATGTTTGGTGCTACTAGAACGATTTCATCAGCAAAGCGGAGGTAGTGTAGTTGCTGACCATCTATCTTCACTCCCATTCCTTCCCATTCTAATTGTCACATGGCGTTCTCAAGGGTGGCACTGAAGAGTTTTCGTGAAATGGTATCACCCTGTCGAACCCCTCTTTTGACATCAATGATCACTTCCTTGTAGAATGGTGAGATCCTGGTGGTGAATCTGTAATACAGCTCACAAAGGATCTTGATGTATTGGGTTTGAACGCCCTGTTTGGCTAGGGCTTTGATGACTGCTTCAGTCTCCACAGAATCAAAGGCTTTCTTTAAATTAATGAACATGAGACAGCGGCATCTTGTACTCCCTACAAACCTCAATGAGCCTGGTTTACCATGTGGATATGGTCGATTGTGCTGAATCCTTTTCGGAAGCCAGCTTGCTCCCGTGGTTGTCCTTCATCTAATGTTCTGCCAATCCTATTCAGGATGAGTGAACAGCTTGTAGATGATGGACAACAGGCAGATCCGGTGATAGTTGCCAATGTCATGGATGTCTCCCTTCTTGAACAGTAGAACTGTCCTGCTGGTTTTCCATTGGGAGGGCACCTTGCATTCAGACAGGTAGTGTGTGAAGAGCCGTGTCAGTATATTAATGAGTACTGACAGCAGATTCTTCAGGTGTTCGGGTCTGACTTTGTCTGGGCCAAACTTTGTACTGATTAATTTTGTACTGATTTTTTTTTGTACTGATTAATTTCTTATATTTATGATTTACTGGTAAATTTTACTTTTACTTTTTTTAATCTGCAGAAATCGCGAGATCCTGGAAAATATATTAGCTGTCATGTTGGCTATTCTTGTGGCATTTTTTGGGATCTATTCTTCTCATACAAAGGTTTCTTCCGACATCTGGGTTTTTCAGTTCTGCCTGGTGATAGCTAGCTGTCAATACTCCCTGCTGAAGGTACCTGCATTCCCCCCTCCATTTTTATAAAATTGGACTACAGAGTCATACTGTGTTAAAAGACAGGAGGTTTCATATATGCACTGAATTATGATAATGCATTTTAGTTTTCAGGTGTAGTTTTTAAATATTATATTGGGTGTGGAACACAATGGACATATGAACTTTCTAAATGGTGTGAAAAGCTTACTGTTAAAGAATATCCATTTTAAATTACCTTTACTAAAATATTTGAGTATTATAGTTTAGAGTTTGCATTCTTGAAATTATTTTTTAAACTTAGCACTCTCCTATGTTTTGCCTTGTTTTATCTGTAGATAAATTTATTTAAAATATTGGTAACTACGAGAATATCAAAACTAACATGTTTATGTTTTTGTACTTTGAGGGATTGGTGTCTCTTTGCTGCTGTTTTAATAGTGTGCAAGTTGAATAATTTCTCCATATAGCAGACATTTAAGAAATAGCACATCATCTTATGATACTAGTTTTCTCCCAGTTCCTATGTTTTTAGTAGTAATATATACTCACAATCTTAAAGCCTCTACTTCTTTTTCCATTTTGATCCCTTAGAAAAGTAACCAAATTTATTTGATTAAATTTGGTGGTTCTGTGTTTAAAATGTTGACCTTTATTCTTGCTTTCTATTTTGACCATCTCTGTTTTCACATTAATTATGTTCAATAATTTCAAGCAAATGTACTTTCAGATACAAAAGAGGTTAAGTAAAAAAATAAGACTGAATTTTAAAGGTTACAGTTGATTAGAAGAAGAAGAATGTTATAAACAGAAATAACAGAGGCTGGAACACAAGCCTTAGTTACTACTGCTAATTTATTTGGTGTTGGGACATTGTGGGGTTGGGCCTCACCTATGATGTTTATGGACTTTTCCTGGCCTTGTGCTCAGGAGTGAAACATTAGTGGTGTCTGGGAGACCATATATGGTACCTGGGATTCAAACCAGGGTCAGTTACATTCAAGGCAAGAGCCTTATCCCCTAAACTTTCTCTCTAGCCAACTAGAACACATGCTTTTAGAGGGCTTACGCTGGAATTGATAGCTTAGCTTGGAGATTAGCTTATTTCATATCCAAAAAAGACCCTTTTGCCCCAGACTTTTTGTGCTTGATCCATTGTAGAACTAGTGGATAGTGATAGGCTGTTATACAGAAGAAATTTTTTGAACAGTCTGATGATTTGTTTAATCTGTCCCAATCTGTTGAAGACGAAGGTTGTTTCCAACTTTTGCTATCAGAGCTAAACCCAAATTGATACCTTTATACAGGAATTTTTTGATTAATGTTATTAGAAATAAATTGGAAAATAGGTGAAAAGCCATGATCTGGGAGGTAAAGAATTTCTTCTGAGCATTTTGGGGCAATTGACAAAATTTCTTAAAGGGATAGAGCTTAACTTAATTGATGCTTTTGATGTGAAAACTCAGAGAATATATTTAATTAGATATAATTGAATTATGTAGTAAACTTGGAGTTTGTTGACAGAGCTAGAACTTATAAACTCACCCATATTTTGTGCATTTCCCAAGTGCTTTAATATCACACACTAGAGAATTCGGCCCTAATACATTTGGATAGAAGTGAGTCAAGCTGTAGAAAGGGATTGATCATGCACCATTTCAGAAATGTTAAACTAATACAGATTATTAGCCATCTAATAGGTTAGCCATTAGTAGGTTCAAGAACCAGGAAGGATGGGGCTGGAGTGAGTACAGTGGGCAGGGCACTTACCTTGTGTGTGCCCTAACTGGGTTCAGTCTTTGGCACTACATAGGAGTACAGCCAGTGTAGCTCAGAAACAAACAAAAACCCCTCCAAAACCAAAATAAGATCTCGAGAAATAGGAGACTTTTTTTCAGTATACTGACACCAGAATCTGTAGCTGATGAATTGGTGTTTCATCACAAGGTAGTCATTTCTTAGGTGTGGACTCTTGACGTTATTTCACACATGCTGAACATTCATTGTGAAAGCACAGGATTCCAGGAGAACAATCTGTCTCTCTGTCTCTGTTTCATTTTTAGAGCGTTCAACCAGATTCCTCTTCTCCTAGACACGTGAGTTGCTCCAGTTTGCCTGTGACTTGCAGTTCTTTAACATGAATCAAAACCTTTGTCTTGAGGGTTATGTTAGATTGAATTGAAATTTTTGTTATAATTTCTCATCTCAGTTTTGACACCCTGTAAGAAATATGGGTGACTTATTAGCATAAAATAAGGTTATTATAAATGTGGACTCTAAATTCATTAAAAATGAACGTAGAATTTTTTTTCTAAGAGAAAAGAAATTGGTTCACATTTCAGTGATTCTGGGTTAGCGGCCTTACTTTCAATCAAAAAAAATTTTTTTAATTTTCCCATTGGTTTACAATACTATATGCATTTTGGGCTTATAGCTTTATGCATGTATATGAGCAAATTAAAACTTTCAAGTGTTGGCAGCATATTTTCGGAGGTTATCAATGAACTATACATATCATTTAGCTCATGATTTTTTGACAAATTGTATTTAGTAATTTTGAAATATTAGTCATGAGTCAGTATTGAAAAGTAGAACTTGAAGTAAGAAAATTTTTTACATTAATTTGCTTGGGTAATTAGGAGTATGAATAACGAAGTGATACAGTGATCTGCTTTTAGACCTATGGATATTAAGGAGATTGAAAAGCTAGTTACTCATTTTGTGATTTGACTGGTTTTATTTTACATATGTTTCTTTTTTTGAGGGGGCCCTCCCAAGTGTTGATCTGGAGACCGGGGCCCTTCCTCATGACTCTGCTAACCAGACCGCCTGGATCAATGCAAGGGCCTGAGTAATTGGTGCTGCTCTGGCCCCAGGGGCTCTGGGCATTACCCAGGCCACCCCAGCAGTGCTTGGTGTATACAGGATTGCAGTCTGGTGATGGTCATGGACCATGTGGTGCCAGGGATTGAAACAGGCTCAACCACATGCCAGGCATGTGCCTTAAGCCCCGTATTATCTCCCAGACCCCTTTGTGGTTTTATTTTAGCAAAAGAATTGGCTGCCTAACAGCACTTGCTGTGAAAGGCACCATCAGGTTTTAGGCAGCACCCGGATTATTTACTTATTTCTGGCACTGGTCCAAACCTGACTGTGCTGAGGGCTTACTCCCGGCTCTGTGCTCAGAGGACTATGTGCTGCTGGAGATCAAACCAAGTTGGTCAGATGCAAGACAAGTGCCTTACCTGCTACATCATCTCTCCTACCCTCACCATAGAGTATTTAACAGAAAATGTAAATCACCTCTCCTTAAAGTAAGTACAGAAACAGACTCTAGGAACAGTTTATGTCCCCTCTTTGGAATGTGATAGATATGTAATAATAGGGTATTATTTAATACTTGACAAAATAGAAAATCTAATAATGAGAGTAGGTAGGAAAAACTCAAGGGGTTAATGGTGTTTTCCCTTCAGCTTACTACCTTTTATTTTCTAAGAATCCTTTTGAGGCAAGATGACTATGGAAGTTATGTCTTGTGTGTATGTAGGTTTTTCATCGTAGCTTCCCAATCGAGTTCAGGCACCCAGGGTTCTGGGTATTCAAGGCCAAGTGTGCCTTCGGGTTTGGGGCTTACACTTGCCACCGTGGTGCTGCTCAGGAAGTCAAGCTGTTGTTGGTATCAAACTCAGGGCCTCACAAGCTAGCTGTCCTCTCTAGCCCCAGCTGGAAATGCTTTTAATTCATAAAATATAAGCCATCAAAGATCTCAGTAGTAGGTTGTGATGCTTAAATGTAACAAAACTGACTTTTTTTAAAATATCGTTTTCAGGGTCACAATCGTATCATTGCCTACAGTAGACCGGTTTATTTCTGTTTGTGTTGTGGTCTTATTTGGCTCTTGGATTACGGTAGCAGAAACCTTACTACAACCAAGTTCAAACTATATGGAATAACATTCACCAATCCCGCTGGTGCTTATTTCAGCCAGGGATTTAGTTATAGGTGAGTTATCTTTAAAGTATCTCAAGTCTTAACATTGACATATATGCAAATAGTTCACTTATGTAGATAAACCTCTTTCAAGAAGCTTTTATTGTTTCAATCTATTTTTTTAAACAGTTAAGGTAATGTGCCTACAGTTGAGTTGACATTTATGCTTTTGGTATACACAGTTATGGCACCTTATTATCACCAACTTGGGCCTTAATATGGAGCAAAAAATATAGGATTATTGTGATGGAAAATGTTAATTATAAACAAATGTAATATTCTGTTTCCTCCAAAACTACTTCATAGTTGAGATAATTTTGTATAATTATTGCAATATAGTTTAAAAGAGTTGAAGTAATTTTTGAAGCTAATTTTTATAGTTTAAAACGTTATTAAAAACCAAAGCAATTATGTAAAAGAAATAATTTTAAATGTCTTTTTTAATAATCACCTGGGAATTTATACTATTTTTTTATTTTTCTTTTGTTTTTAAGTGACCTAAAGGATGGATATGGTATTTTATTTTAATTAGCTTTTTCTTTCCTTCTATAGTGTTCACACTCTGTTTCCCAGTAGTGTTTTTCATTGGTCTCCTGCCTCAGGTGAATACATTTGTAATGTACCTTTGTGAACAATTGGATATTCATATCTTTGGTGGCAATGGTGAGTACTTTTTGTTTTTTATAAAAATTACAGATTATAGTTTTACTTTTACTCATGAGATAATAATAACCTCAAAATACCTTATCCAGTTTTTAATTTTAAATTAAAATTTTTAGAAGATAATAATTAAAAACTGAGAAGGAATGATTGTAGAAAAATATAGTCTACAGTCTACAAAAAGAAAGAAAAATATAGGTAAGTCCACAACTTTAGTGAAAGATGGAAGAATTATGAGCTAATATGTAAGAAGTAATAAATAAAATAGTCAATAGTCTTTAAAAAAAAAGTCAGGGGGGCCAAAACGATAGTATAGCAGTTAAGGCAATTCTTAAATGCTGCAGACCCAGGTTTGATCCCTGGTATCCCATATGGTCCCTGAGCACATTGAGCACCAATCAAGAGTAATTCCTGAGTCCTTTTCAGGACTAACCCCTGAGTACTGCTAGTTGTGGCCAAGAAACAAAACAAAAAAGCCATAGTAATTTTCATGGGACCTGTATAGACAATAAGTTATTTGTAAAATATCTATCTAATGATTGAGCCTTGTTACACATGGAATTGTATTGGATTTGAATTGGTGAATACACTTATTTTTGCCTGTGTCTTTGACCTCAGAGCCTTGTTTTATCTTTAGGATGAGAACACTCAAAGTAGAACATTTTTAGTGGAAGCATATCATTAAATAAGCTTTTCAGAAATGTCTATTTTTTATTTGTTTTGGGCCACATCTGGCATTACTCAGAGGCTACTTCTTGTTCAATACATGGGGTCCTTCCCTGTTGGTGTTCAGGGGACCAAGAGGTGCCTGGGATTGAACTTGGAAACATGTACACTAGTCCTCTGAGCTGTCTCCCTGGCCTAGTATCTCTATTCTAAAGTAGGTGTGAACGATCAGACTTAGAAATGTATGTTTTCCAAGGGCAGGAGAGATAGTCCAGTGGCTCGAGAGTTTGCCTTGGACATGGACAACCAGGTGTGATCCCCAGCATCCTATAATTCCCCAATCACTACCAGGAATAATCCCTGAGCACAGCTGGGTGTGGCTCAAAAAACAAAACAAACAAATGGTTTGTTTTCTATTTTATTTCATTTAAAAAAATAACTAGGACTCTCTTGATATTACTTTGGAGTATATAATGGTTTGCATAATTTGAAAGTAACCAGTAGACAGCCTCTGTGGTTCAAATACAACCTTCATTTTTGTATGTATTATTTTACTCAGAGATGAATATACTATGAGAGAAAAATTGGAAAGAGAAAACATTTTAATAACTTTAGAATTTATTTATCCCATGCTTTATGTTTGCATTCCTTATTTATCTTTCAAATATGTACATTGAAATAATTGTCTTATGAAATGTTCGAAAGTGATTGCTTAAATTTTAAGTAGAAACCACACTTTTTCTCTGTTGCCTGTCTTTTAGGCATATTTTTTATGTTTTCGAAAAGAGTTGTGAACTAGTGCAGCGCTGGTGTTCATAATTTAGTGGGTGAAGACAGTTTGAGTATTTTTTGAAACTTTGTACATTCTATATTTTTGTTAGTGTAAAGAGGATTTTATGTAGGTAATTTATAATAAGGGGCTTTATCATAGTATTTAAAGTTGTGCAATGTTGCCTTCCAAAGAGAATCTTTTCCTATGGATTTCTTTAATGGTCCCATGTAAAATCACCATTAATGGAATGCCTATTTTCCACATATATAAAGTAGAGGCTAGTTCTCTAGTCATCCCCACATTTCTATTTACAAGTAATTCTGTGTCAATTTTTTGCTGTGACTGTTGTTAGTAATTAGTTCTCTATTTTGGGGGAGTGGCAGTGTGGCTTGGGCCATACCTGGCTGTGCTCAGAGCTTACTCCTGATTCTACTCAGGAATCTCTCATGTGGTGTGTGGGAGATCATATGTGGTGCTAGATATCGAAGCCAGTGAGCCACATGTGAAGTAAGCACTATACCAGCAGTGCATCTATCTGGCACCTCATTTCTGTACTTTTTGTGTGAGAATTAACACGTGGGAATATAAGATTCAATTTTGTTGGTAACACAAGCTCTCTTTACATAGACTGATACCTTTTAGTGATTACTTAAAACATCTTTAGTTTCTTTTCAGGCAAGCATTGTTAGCTTTGGTAAGCAACAAGTTAAATTCTTAAGGTAAAATATAGCTGTAATTTTCTACTATGTGTAAATATAGTATAAATATAATATATTTATATTATATAAATTAAATTAATTAAATTAATTTATTATATATTAATTTATATTAAATTAATATAAATATATGTGTAAATATATCCAAGGTGGATAATGTATTTTATCTTAAATTAAAAATTATGGATAGGAAATCCTTTGTTATTTTTTTTAAAATTGTTCGAAAGCATGGGATGAAATAACTAAAGTTTTTAAGATCCAAGCGAGTAGGCGCCTAGTCATAGACCATTTTAAATACTTTTCACTGCTTTTCCCATAAGTGCTTATAATATAATCATTTCTTTTTTTTGCTGTCCAGCCACGACTAGCCTGCTTGCGGCACTTTACAGTTTCATCTGCAGCATTGTGGCAGTCGCCTTACTGTACGGGTTGTGTTATGGCGCTCTGAAGGTGAGATGTGCTTTGGAGGTTGATATTTTGTCTATGCTTCTTTCTGGAAGCGCTTTTCAAAGAACTAATAAAGCTTTCTTTCCCCTGGTGCAATAGGCATTTATTTCATAGATCATCTTCTGTGGAGCATTATTCTCGTTTCTGTTTATTTCAAATTTTCAGAATTTTTAGTTAACCGTTATTAAAGGAAATGCCTCTTCCTGCAGCAACCAAAGGTTAAAATTAGAAATAGAGTCTTAAAAACTAGTCTAGAATAGAGTTGGGCACAGTAGTAACAATATATTAGTTACCTTAGATTTTCAGTTAAGAATTTATGTGACTTCGGGCTGGGGAGATGGTACAGTGGGCAAGTGGGTACACTTGCCTTGCATGCTGCCAACCCTGGCTCAGTCCCCAGCACTCATTTATCACTGCCCCCCACCCAGGAGTGATCCCCTCGTGGAGAGTCAGGAGTAAGTCCCAAGCACCACTGGGCATGGCGCAAACCCCTACCGCCAAGAGGAAAAAGAACTTAGGTAACTTGTATCCACATCAAGATTATTAAAATTTGAGAGTTTAGAGACTGAAATTATAGTTATATTCTTGTAAAAATTGGTAACTAAAACTTAATGTCATCATTGGCTTGGAAGGATCAATTTGAGCATTATTTTTTTTTTTAGCAAATATCACTACATTTTAAACATAATAATTTAAAATTTCTTATCACAAATGTGTGGGAGTCAGAGGCTAGGTAAGACAGAAAATGGAAGAGTGTGCTAACAATTGTCGAAAGTGCTAATACCAACCTAGAACTGAGCATTAAATACAGGCAAAAAGATACACATGACAACCCTTTAATGTATGTTCTGTAATCCATAGTCTGGAAGGGAAGGAAAAGAGAAAGAGAGAGAAAGGGAAAGAAATAAAGAACCTGTCATGGAGGTGGCCTGGGGGAGGGGGAGAGAACTGGGGACGTTGGTGGTGGGAGATGGGCACTGGTGGAAGGATGGGTGCTGGAACACTGTATGACCAAAACCCAAATATGAACTTTGTAATTGTATCTTTGTAATTATATATCTCACTGTGGTATAACTAAATACTTTTAAAATATATATATACATAAACAAAAAATAATTTTAAAATTTCTCATAAATAATCCTCTATCTCTGATATTACTTTTTTATAATTACTTTAAGATAGTGAATTATAGAGTCAAGGGGACCATGCTGAGAGGCTCCGTATCATCCTTTCTTCAGTAGCATTTTTAGAATGCTGACTGGATGCCCAGCACTATGCTAAATACCATCTACTGTTTTTTAAGTTGTTTATATTTTAGTTGTGATTAGCAAGTTCAGCCAACACTTCAGTAGTGTGTAGGACTATGAAATCAAGGTTTCGGGAATGTAAATTCAACTGTTATTTACCTGAAAGGGATTAAAGATTATTTCCCAAATTTTTTTAATACAAGATTTGAAAGAAAAATATGAATTAGCTAATTGAAACTTGATCACTTGATCACTTAAATCCTGTTATTCATTGATTTGCTCGAGCAGGCGCCAGTAACATTTCCATTGGACCCTATCACATGCCAATGTAGCCCAGTGGCATCTGGTTGATTCAGGAATATCAAGAGCCTCAAACTGTTCGTTCAGGGTCTTGACAAGGAAGTCTGACCATCTTGTAGGTGGGCGGCCACGTGAACTTTTGACATCCCGTGGGTTCCAGTCAGTAACGGCTCTAGTCCAGCGGTCGTCTCCAAATCGCATTACAGTCCAGCCCATCTGATTTTCGATGCCTTGGCAAAGGAGACAATGTCCCTGATTCTGGAATAGCGACGGAGGTCAGAACTCCGATTCCTTCTCTCACTTGAGTGAGGTGTGATATTCCAAGCATAGCTCTTTCGATTCCTCTCTGGGAAGCCCGAATAGCGTTTTCATCCAGCCTGCTTTCTTAGGGCCCAGGTCTCTGAGGCGTATGCTAATGGAGGCAGAACAGTGGAGTCGAAGAGATGTGCCCGGAGCCAGAGATTCTTTGTACTTTTAGCTATTTCTTCGATGTTTTTGAAGGCATTCCATGCTGCTCTCTTCCTCCCTGCGCAGCTCAGGTTTTAGGTCGTTTATCATGTTGATTTCTCGACTTAGGTACACATAACTGCTGCATTCAGAGATGTTTGTTCCATTAAGAGTGAATGGGGCCTCTGGAACTACTTCATTTTTCATAAACATAGTTTTCTTTAGATTTAGCTGTAGATCTTTCTACATTCTCTGTTGAAGTCAGCCAGCTTTGTGCCTCTTGGCTAATGTTTGGTGTTATTAGAACAATGTCATCAGCGAAGCGGAGGTGTAGTTGCCGACCATCTATCTTCACTCCCATTCCTTCCCATTCTAATTGTCCCATGATGTTCTCGAGGGTGGCGCTGTAGAGTTTTTGGTAAAATGGTATCACCGTGTCAAATCCCTCTTTTGATATCAATGATCACTTCCTTGTAGAATGGTGAGATCCTAGTGGTGAATCCGTAATACAGCTCACGAAGCATCTTGATGTATTGGGTTTGAAAGCCCTGTTTGGCTAGGGCTTTGATGACCGCTTCAGTCTCCACAGAATCAAAGGCTTTCTTTAAATCAATGAATGTGAGACAGAGCAGCATCTTGTACTCCCCTACTTGTACTCAGTGAGCTTGGTTACCGTGGTGGATATGGTCGATTGTGCTGAATCCTTTCCGAAAGCCAGCTTGCTCGCATGGTTGTCCTTTATCTAGTGTTCTGCCAATCCTGTTCAGGATGACTCGAGTGAACAGCTTATAGATGACGGACAACAGGCAGATGGGGCCATAGATGCCGATGTCGTGAATGTCTCCCTTCTTGAACAGTAGAACTGTCGTGCTGGTTTTCCATTGGGAGGGCACCTTGAATTCAGACAGGTAGTTTGTGTAGAGCCGAGCTAGTGTATTGATGAGTACCAACGACAGATTCTTCAGGTGTTCGGGTCTGACTTTGTCTTGACCTGGTGCTGTTCCCTTCTTTACTGACGAAATGGCATGTGGGATTTCAGAAGGGAGAACGTTGGGAATGACATCCATCCTGTGGAATTTGGTATGTGGGCAGGTGGACATGGCTAACAAAGAGATCTGAGTAGAAGTCATGGATAATCTTCTCCATTGCGTTTCTGGAAGATGTGATAGATCCATCAGTGCGTCAGAGGGCAGTCATCTTGGTCTAATAGTTGGCAAAGGACAGGCGGGCGGTGCGAATGCTTTTCCTGCCTTCTGCTGCATCTTCCAGTATTTCAGCTCTTCTGTCTTTCAGGTCTTCTTTTATCGCTTCTCTGCACTGCTTTGCAAGCTTGGACGTTAGCATTTGGTCGCCTGAGGCTCGCGCCTTGCCACATTGGCGAATGAGCTCAAGAGTTTCTGAAGACAGGTGTCCTTTTGTGTCTTTTCTCTCTCTCAGCATTTTTTGCACAATTATGGAGGTGCTGAACCAGTCGGTTGTATTCTTCATCGATATCATCAATGATGGTATCTTCCCATGTTGCTGCAATGGTGCCAAAGAGTTCCCAGTTGGTGGTTGTTCTGGGAGTTCTCTTCTTAAACTTTGCAGCCTTTTCTCCCCGTTGCGGGAAGTAGAATTTTGCACGAAGGAGACGGTGGTCCGATCCTGTTTGGAATTTGGGGATGACAGCAACATCGGTCAGACAAAACCGTCGATTGAACATGATGTGGTCAGTTTTATTGTGGAACTGTCCACCAGGAGATTCCCATGTCCAACGTTTCGCTTCAGCCTTCTGGAACTGTGAGTTCCCATGAATGGTCTTGGTGGACATGATGAACTCAGAGAGTCTCTCACCCTGTTCGTTCCATTCTAGGTCATGGGTCCGGATGTGAAGTTCTTCAGCCGGTCTTCTCAGTCCTATCTTGGCATTAAAATCTCCGATATAATCTTGTAGAAGGTGTGATCTTTTTTATAGAACTCCTCCAGTTCCATGTAGAATTTCTCAATTTCATCTCCTTTGTATGTGGATGTTGGTGCGTAGACAATGAAGATAGAAATTGCTGGCAGTGGGCCACATCTCTTCAAGTGTAATCGTCCTATCCGGTGTGTTAGGCATTCAAATGAATCAATGTTGTTGGCCATGTTCATGTTGACAAGGACACCAACGCCACCAACACCTCTTGTCGCATGTTCCAAGGAACAGTTCTTCTCTGGTGTCAAATACAGCTTGATGTGACTGACACCTCCTCGTCTCAGTCAGACCAATGATGTCGTACTTGATTTTTTGTGCTTGCATCATCAGATCCTCGATATATGCTTCTGATGCCAGTGTGCGTGCATTGAAAGTACAGACAGGCATTTTAGTCCTTCTTTGTTTTTCAGCCTAGTTTGGCTGTGAAATTTTATTAGGCACTGCTTGTTCGCCTTTCTTACTGCTGCCGCTTTAAGGGCTCTTTTGGGGTCAGGAAAATAAACATTTTTGTTACTGGTTTTGGCATATCGAACATGCATTAGACAGCTTGCTAGGCTCTGTCGTGCGGGCGCTATACTCTCATTACCTTGTGGGACTCTCTCAGTGGAGTGGGTAGAATATTCACAGTAATTTGAGGTAAATGCGCAGCCCGCAATGGGGGAAAGCTGGTATCTGCTCTGCCGGGTGTATCTGCGTCTGTGGCTCGAGCATTCCTGGGCTTGAAATACTCTCCTCTGAAGGGCGGGTCTCTGCAGGGTGGCTCCTTGTAGCCTGGGTTTCTGACAAGCCAGGCTGGAGACTGGCTTAATCTCTTGGGCGGAGATCTTATGAGCTGCAGAGTGTGGATAGTGAAGATCGCTGCCAGCAAGGTGTGGGGTTTTTCTGAGCTTTTCTGAGGCTCTATCGGGATGGTGGACTCCAGGTCGGAAATCATTCTCGTGGTCCCTGGAATGCAGAGGGTTCAACGGGGAAAGCTGGTATCTGCTCTGCTGGGTGTATCTGCGTCTAATTGAAACAAAGGATGAAAAGCTGTGGAACTGTAAACAAAGTATGTTGAGAACGGGAATGGGGAGGCGGGTAAGAAAGAGGCCTTTCAGGAAGGCAGGCTGGCGAAACATATGAATTTCATATGCAGACCAAGTGTGCTAAGGGGAGAGGAAAAATTACCATGAAAATGTTTGAGGTAAGGCAGGGCATCATTCAATTTTGCATTTTAGAAAGATTACTTGGTCCTCAGTATGAAAGGCGATTTCGAATATTAGCAGGACTGAACAGAGAGTGGAGAGATGCTTGCAGAGAGACTGTTTGCTGTACTCTTAAATTCATGAAAAAAAAAGAATCACACCTTCTACAAGATCATAGTCGGTGATTTTAATGCCAAGATCGGACCAAGAAGATCAGCTGAAGATCTTCACATCGGGACTCATGGCCTAGAATGGAACGAACAGGGTGAGAGACTATCTGAGTTCATCATGTCCACCAAGACCACAGTTCCAGAAAGCTGAAGCGAAACTTTGGACATGGGAATCTCCTGGTGGACAGTTCCACAATGAAATTGACCACATCATCTTCAATCGATGGTTTTGGCTGACAGATGTTGCTGTCATCCCCAAATTCCAAACAGGATCGGACCACCATCTCCCTTCGTGGTAAAATTCTACTTCCCGCAATCGGGAGAAAAGACTGCAAAGTTTAAGAAGAGAACTCCCAGAATGACCACCAACTTGGAACTCTTTGGCACCATTGCAGCAACATGGGAAGATACCATCATTGATGACATCGATGAAGAATACAACTGACTGGTTCAGCACCTCCATGATTGTGCGAAGAATGCCGAGAGAGAGAAAGACACAAAAGGACGCCTGTCTTTAGAAACTCTGGAGCTCATTAGCCAACGTGGCAAGGCGCGAGCCTCCGGAGACCAAATGCAAATTAGCTGTGTCTGGCGTGGGTGGGTTCTCTCTCTTCTGGGGCAACTGGCATGGAGGCAGAGGAAAGGGAAGGTCCCAAAACTCCACTCCGAGTCCTGCCAGCATGGTCTCTCCCCGCTCATAAGAGCAAACCCTTGGAGCAATTTTGGACTCAAGGGGGATGGCTGAGCCCCTTACCAGGAGGTCAGCTCCATGCGTTGCTTCCGATGGGTCTGGATCTCTTCCGGGAGGAAGACTTTTTTAAAAAGTCACTAGGGGGCTGGAGCAATAGCCCAGCGGGTAGGGCGTTTACCTTGCATGCGGCCAGCCTGTGCCGGCATGGGTTCGATCCCGGCATCCCATATGGTTCCCGAGCACCGACAGGAGTAATTCCTGAGTGCAGAGCCAGGAGTAGCCCCTGAGCATTGCCGGGTGTGACCCAAAAAGCAAAAAAAAAAGAAAAGAAAGAAAACTATGTTTATGAAAAATGAACTAGTTCCTGAGGCCCCGTTCACTCTCAATGGAACAGACATCTCTGAATGCAGCAGTTATGTGTACCTAGGTCGAGAAGTCAACATGATGAACTACCTAAAACCTGAGCTACACAGGAGGAAGAGAGCGGCATGGAATGCCTTCAAAGGCATCGAAGAAATAGCTAAAAGGACAAAGAACCTCCAGCTCCGGGCACATCTCTTTGACTCCACCGTTCTCCCTGCATTAACATATGCCTCAGAGACCTGGGTTCTCCGAAAGCAGGATGAGAATGCTCTTTGGGTCTCCCAAAAGAGTATATCATGCCTCACTCAAGTGAGAGAAGGAATCCGGAGTTCTGACCTCTGTCGCTATTCCAGAATCAGGGACACTGTCTCGTTTTCCAAGTCATCGAAAATCAGCTGGGCTGGACATGTAATGCGATTTGGAGATGACTGCTGGACTAAAGCTGTTACCGACTGGATACCACGATATGTCAAAAGATCTCGTGGCCGCCCACCTACAAGATGGTCAGACTTCTTCGTCAAGACCCTGAACGAACGGTTTGAGGCTCTTCATATTCCTGAATCAACCAGCTGCTATTGGGCTGCATTGGCACGTGATAGGGTCCAATTGAAATGTTACTGGCGCCCGCTCGAGCAAATCGATGAATAACAGGATTCAAGTGATCAAGTGAATAAGGAAATTCATGAGGAATTTGGGGCCTGAGAGATAATACAGTGGGTAGGGCATTTGCCTTGCACGCCGCTGACCCACGTGGATTTCTGACATCCCCTATGGTTCCCTGAGCACCGCTGGGAGTAATTCCTGAGTACAGAGCCAGGAGTAACCCCCTGAGCATTGCCGGAGTGACCCAAAAATTCAAAAGAAAAAAAAATCATAAGAAATTTAATTAAAATTAGATTCAGTAAATATACTAGGAGATTCTGGATAAAGAGAAAAGGGCCAGAATAGAGTCCAGGGTGACATCCGAGAAGAGTCAGCTGTGAACAGAAATAGTGATCCTGTTGAACAGAGTGGAAGGCTGTGAGTTTAATGAGGAAGGCAGTTATTTACATTTGGACATATCTATTTATTACTGTTTATGGAGTGCTGGAAATGCAAAATGGGTAGTTATATATAAAGAAGTTAATTCTTCTAAAATTTATTAGCAAAATTAAAGTGTGAGACAGACTTGGCTTTGCAAGGAACTGGAGCATATACTTTGCCTTCAGGAGGCTCAGGTTCAGTCTTCAGCTACGTGATGTCCCCCAGGCATGACCAGGAGTGACCTGTGAGTCCTGAGTAGAGAACACTAGGAAATGCCAGTGTTTTAAGTGCTGCATGGAAGAGAATCCAGGAAAGGAAACCTGAAAGGCATTATTGTCTAAAAGTGTTTTTATGGGATCTGGCAATTAGTAAAATATTGGTGACTTTTTTTTTTTTTTTTTTTTTGGGTCACACCCAGCAATGCTCAAGGGTTCCTCCGAGCTCTGCACTCCAGGAATTACTCCTGGTGGTGCTCAGGGGACCATATGGGATGCTGGGGATTGAACCTGGGTTGGCCGTGTGCAAGGCAAATGCCCTACCAGCTGGGCTATCGCTCCGGCCCCCTAGTGACTTTTTAAAAATTAGTGGCTTGGTGTTTTGGCTAAAGTATAATGACTTTAGGTTTAAATAGATTTTTTTTACTAGCATTTACTGAGTACCTTCTTTATTTCCCCCCATCCCCAATTTTATTACACCATTTTAGACATACAATTGCAAGATACTCATGCAGAGTTCTGGTTCCACAGCGTTCCAACACCGAACCCTCCACCCAAACCCATCTCCCATCACCAATGTCCCCACCTCCCTCCCCCTCCCTCACCTCAACTACTTGGCGGGTTCTGCATGTCCTCTCTCTCCTCCCTATCTCTCCCTCCCGCCAAAATTTCCTGCACGTCGTGGAATGCAGTGGAGTAAAGGACATCCCTGTTTCCATTATTTTGATGAATCTGGGCTCGAACTGGTTTTGCTCTGTCAATCTGGTCGTGAGGCAGTGTTCCAGCGTCCGGATAGCAAAGGTGGTGGCTAGTGTGGTGGGCGAGTCTCATCCGGCTGCTTCTGGGACCCCCCCCCAGAGGCGATGGGCCCACTCCCCAAAACTCATCTGCCCTCCGAGAGCCCCATGGTCAGCTTAACCGGGGAAAGCGGAGTTCCAGCTTCCCCCAGGCGCGTCCGAGGCCCTCATGCTATCTAGGTTTAAATAGATTTTAAGGGAGTGCACCTAGCTGTTCCTGGAGTGTAATTAGGGAGTTTGTGTGCATGAGGGATATTATTTTCTGGATTTTGTCCTTTATAAAGATCTAAGATGTGATTGCCTATGAAAGGGGAAGGCAGAATATCCAGTAGAATGTAATTGATATATCTAAGGAATATACTTAATAGAACGAAGTCCAGCAAAGAATGGGTATCAGTGGGATCTATTTTTCAGGCATTTCCCCAGGTATGCTGCCTATAAATAATCCTAAAGGATAGGATTTACATCTGTTTTTAATCATCTTTTGAGAAGTGAGTCATAATTTACAAGTTGGAATCATTTAAGATGACAGAGTAGTACTGTTTTTGGCCAGGAGTCAAAGGCCTGTTAGTGTTCTAAGCAGATTTAAGTAGGTTGGAGTAAGGTATAATATTTTTTAGGTTAGATGTATTAAATGCATTTTTGATTTAACAGTTTTAACTTAAATAAATGTATTGGGATTTATTCTACATTGGAGAAGATCTGTGTATAGAAAACCTATAGAAGAATCAAAGTTTGTTAGCAGTAGTTTCTTATGAACAGTTGAAATCATTTTGAGACGTTTACTGCAATTGCTTTATTTTTTTTAATTTGTGATGCTGGGGATTAAACCTAGAGGCTCACTCAGGTGATGCCTTATTCCACTAAACCACGTCCTGGACCCTGCTGAATAAATTTGAGAGTGACCACTTTTTTCACTGATAATAAAAATGTACATGTTTCTTGATTTCTGCTATCCTTGTGTTTTTCTACAATTCATTTTTCATTTAATTTTTTTAATCAAATCACCATGAGATGCACAGTTACAAAGTTGTTCATGATTGGGTTTCATTCATACAATGTTCCAGCACCTGTCCCTCCACCAGTGCGCATTTCTTACGCCCAGTGTCCCCAGTTTTTCTCTCACCACCACCCCACGCCCCAGCCTGCATCAGTGGCAGGCACTTTTCTTCTTCCTCTCTCCCTCTCTTTCCTTTTCTCTTTCCTTTGGGTTATTATGGCTTGCAATACAGGTACTGAGCAGTTATGATTGTCAGTTTACCTAGTTTCAGCACTCAGTTCTTGAGTTCCAGAGTGATCATTTCTAACTATCATCGTCATAGTGCTCCCTTCTTTGTCCTAACTGCCCTCCCCACCACAATTTGTGCAAACTGCCAACGGTAGAATGTTCCTCCTGGCCCTTATTCTTACTTTTCTTGGGTATTACTCTCAAACTGTGAACTTTTTTACATCCCACAAATTAGTATAATCATTCTATGTCTGTCCCTCTCCTTCTGACTCATTTCATTCAGCATGATACTCTCCATGTCTATCTATTTATAAGCAATTTTCCTGACTTTTTCCTGGTGACTGTAGTATTCCATTGTGTAGATGTATCATAGTTTCTTTATCTAGTTTGATCTCTGGCACTGAGGTTGTTTCCAGATTCTGGCGAGTGTGAGTAGTGCTTCAGTGAACACAAAAGTGCAGAAGACTTTTCTGCAGTGTGTCTTTGGGTCCCCTGAGTATAGTCCCAGAAGTGGTATTGCTGGGTTGTATGTAAGCTCAGTTTTTAGTGATTTTGAGAAACATTCATACTGCTTTCCAGAAATGCTGGGCCAGTCGGCACTCCCACCAGCAATGGGTCAGTCTTTTCTCATTGCATCTGCTTGGCCACTGGTGTTCTCTTCATTTTGATGTGAGCCAGTGTCTGTGGTGTGAGATATCTTATTGTTTGATTTGCATCTGCATGGCCACTGGTGTTCTTGTTCTTTTTAGATGTGAGCCAGTGTCTGTGGTGTGATATATCTTACTGTTTGCTAATCTGATGATTAGCAATGTAAAGCATTTTTATATGTCTTTTGGCCATTGTATTCTTCTTTGAGGAAATTGCTGTTCATTTCCTCTCCCCATTTTTTGATGAAGTTGGGTGTTTTTTTTTCTTATAAAGTTGTATCAGTGGAAAAAAAATTAAATAAATTTAAAAGATTAAAAAAAAATTAAGTTGTATCAGTTCCTCATATATATTTGATATTGATCCCTTTTCAGATGGTTATTGGGTAAGTTTTTCCCATTCTCTGGGCTGTCTTTGTATCATTCTTCTGTCTTTGAATTAAAAAAATAATCAGGAAGTTCAACTCCTGGGTCTGTGACTTAACTGGACAAATTGCTGAAACTATGGTTTTCCTTTATTTCTTCATCTGTAAATTGGAAAATAAATAATGTATGTCTCTAGGCATAGCTGTAAGAATTTTTTAGGAAATACTTTAGGGGCTGGAGTAATAGTACAGCAGGTAGAGCATTTGCCTTGCATTCTGCTAACCTGGGTTCAATCTCTGGCGTCCCATAAAGTCCCCGAGCCCTGCCAGAAGTTATTCCTGAATGTACAAACAGGAGTAAGCTCTGAGCATTTCTGGGTTTGCCCCCCACTGCAAGAAAAACGGTAAGAATAGGGTTTGACACATAGTCCAATATGATGAGTTTTGAATCAGCTATTTTAAAAAATGACCCCTTTATTGCAATATGCAATGATTTCTGAGGCCGTTATTAAGTTAAACAAATAGCAAGAGTTATAATAAACTACAACCCAGCTCCCTTTGTCTGCCATTCTCCTCCCTGGTCCCCATTGGGAGGTGACGTATAAGTATCGTTACTTACTATGTGTCTGGTATCATGCTGGTCGATACAGAGACTATAGAAAGAAGGCAGACCATATATGCCCCTAAAGTGCTTGTGACTAGCTATAGAAATCAGCCTTTATATGGTTTATTTTTAGGAGTGGGCAGTTTATTTATGAGCATACCCTACAGAAAAGTCATGAAGAAATAAGCCTCCTGGACATCATTTTCTCTTGCCTAGTGTGCTTTATCATTTGTTTTTTTTTCCCTACTGCATTTTTATTTCACTTGATCACTTGACATCCCGTTATTCAAGATTTGCTGGAGCGGCACCATTAATACTTCTATTTAACCCTATCACGTGCCAGTGTAGCCCAGTGGCATCTGGTTGCTTCAGGAATACAAAGAGCCTCAAACCGTTCATTCAGGGTCTTGACAAAGAAGTCTGACCATCTAGTAGGTGGGCGGCCACGTGATCTTTTGACATCCCGTGGGATCCAGTCGGTAACGGCTCTAATCCAGCAGTCGTCTCCAAATCGCATTTTTATTTATGACTTACAAATCAAGTTATTATTACTTGCCTTACAAATAAAGTTATGTCATTTTTCCAAAAGGTAACCAGAGTTTCCTTTAAGTCTAATGCTATATAAAAACAGAACTTAGCAACAACATGAAGCAAAAGCCAATGTATTTTTATCCCTAGATAGACCTTTAATGCCAAAAGAAATCTAAAGGAAGTCTAGCAATATTTTGTCTCACTAGAAAATAATAAATGTGGGGCTGGAGCGATAGCCCAGCGGTAGGGCGTTTGCCTTGCACGCGGCCGGCATGTGCCGGCCGGGGTTCGAATCCCGGCATCCCATATGTTCCCCGAGCACAGCCAGGAGTAATTCCTGAGTGCAGAGCCAGGAGTAACCCCTGAGCATCGCCGGGTGTGACCCAAAAAAGCAAAAAAAAAAGAAAATAATAAATGTAAATTTATTTGAAATAATTATATGACTGTAAGGTTTTTGTCAAGTGAATTTTCTTTTTCCAGATAAAAGAGTATGTGACACTGGCAATAAAAGAGTATGTGACAGATTACAAATTCTCAGCCTCTTTTTCTACCTAACTCTCGTCCCCACCAGGATTCCTGGGATGGCCAGCATGTGCCAGTGCTCTTCTCTGTCTTCTGTGGCTTGCTGGTAGCAGTGTCCTATCATCTCAGCAGACAAAGCAGTGACCCGTCTGTCCTTTTGTAAGTAAAGTCAGTGGTTACCAAATGGAAGAAATCTAAGCGGCTTGGCATTTCTTTTAGAATCAGCTTCCAAATTCTATTTCCCAGTGCTTTGCCAAAGTGCTCTTAACTTAATTTGTATTTGATATCAAAAATACTTTGATATTTTTGCAGTAGCTTTGCAGTACGTCCCTGGGGCTTTGGTAGTGAGCAGTATCAAGCTGTGCTCCTGAAACTTCTGTAGTATTCCGGCCAGTACTCAAGAAATTAAATAAAAAGAAATACATTTTTAAAAAAAAATCTAGTTTGAAAATTAAAAAAAAGCAAATTAACTTTGGGGCCAGGCAGATAGCTCAAAGGCCCGAGTGCATGCCAGGCATTCAGACTCCTGGAGTTTGGACCCTGGCATGGCGTGGTATGCACTGTGGGAGAACCTGATGGAGCTGAACTTGAGCCCCCCGGAGCACCTGGGCTTGGGAGCCTCCCTTAAGTGTGATTTCATGCTATTCTGACCATCTCTGCTGAAAGTATTTGTTGGCTTTTCCAAGTTGGCTGAGTATTAAAATAGTATGTTGTGGTAGAAATATTCTCACCATATACTAATATATGGCATCTTAAATTTTTTTATAATTTTGGGGCCAGAGCTATAGTCCAGTGGGTAGGGCATTTGCCTTGTGCGTGGCCTGCCCATGCCGCCCGGGTTCGATCCTCAGCATCCCATATGGTCCCCCGAGCACCGCCAGGAGTAATTCCTGAGTGCAGAGCCAGGAGAAACCCCTGAGCATTGCCAGGTGTGACCCAAAAAAGCAAAAAAAAAAAAAAAATTATAATTTATTACTTGCTAATTATTAAATATCCTGGAATCACTTGGTTTTCTGTCATAAAGTTTGTTATTTAAAACATTTCCAACTATCCAGCATATTAATTATTCTCTCTCTTTTTCTTTTTTAAAACATGTCAAGCTCTTTGGTGCAATCCAAGATTTTTCCAGAAACAGAAGACAAAAATCCAGAAGACCCCCTGTCCGAAGTAAAGATCCACTGCCTGAAAAACTTGAGAATTCTGTTGTAGGTTTTAGCTTTTCAAAGTCACCATGCAGACTTACATTTTAGACAGTTCATCATGTTGTTTAATCAACACTTTTTGAAGTAATTGAGGGGTAAATATGTAGTTACGTAATTTCTAATGCTGCGTAAACACACATATGTGTATATTGTTGAGAATCTGCATTTCAGATGTTTGTGTGTGTACAATAAATGTTTGCTCATTCCTAAACTTCATTTTAATGTAGAACAGTTAGCAAAACATTGATTTTTTTTATGGGGAGTATCAGGTAAAATTAAGTAATTTTAGTATAATTCTTTGTGATCTTTGGGGGGGTCACACCCAGTTGTGTTCAGGAGCTACTCTCAGATCAGTGCTTAGAAATCACTCTCAGTGGTGCTCTGAGAATCTGGTGTCAGGGAGCAAGTCCAGGCCTCCTACATGCAAAGCTGCATTCCATTCCACTTAGTTATCTCTCCGGCCCCCAGTGTAAAATTCTTTTTTTTTTCCTTCTAGTTTTTATTTATTTTTTAAATTTCTAATTTTTTTTAAGATTTATTTATTTTTACTTTTTTTGGGGGTCACACCCAGTGATGCTCAGGGGTTACTCTTGGCTATGCATTCAGGAAATACTCCCTGCAGTGCTCAGGGGACCATATGGGATGTTGGGGATAGAACCTGGGTCAGCACTTGCAAGGCAACGCCCTACCCGCTGTGCTACTGCTCCTGCCCCACATCTTGTAGGATGATTTGCTGAAACGTTTTCTGCTCTCAGCTTATTCCACTGAGTGGGAATGTCAACTTAGGGTTAGGAGCCCGGCTGTACCCCTATCCAGGCAAAACTTCCTCAAGGGTCAGCCACATGCAAGGCAAATGCCCTACTCGCTGTACTATCACCCGGCCCCTAAACTTTATTTAAACATCATGGTTTACAAAGTTGTTCACAGTACAGTTTTTTCAACTATTCAATATTCCAACTCCAGTCCCACCACCAGTGTGCCCTTTCTGCCACCAAAGACCCTCATTTCCCTCCCACCCGCCCATGCCTGCTCCCTTAGCAGGCACTAATTGTATTGCTTATTACAACATATATCTCAGAATGGTTTTGCTAAAGTCCTGACCTTTTACTGAGTTGTTCTGTGCAAATTGGACCATCTATGTTATTGCTTTCCCAAGTGTAGAATTCTTAATCCTAGTTGACCACAACAATGATTAAAAAGACAAACATTAACACAAATTAGATTGATTTTATTGTTTTTGTTTATTAAAACTGCCCTTATGTGGGCCAGAGCCATAGTACAGGGGTTAAGGCACTTGCCTTATACACAAGCTGATCCAGGTTCAACCTCATGTGGTCCCCTAAACCCACCAGAATTAATATAGTAAGTATTTGCAAATATAGCTTAAAAATGCAAATAAGGGCTGGAGTGATAGTGGATAGATAGACATTAGATAGGGTGTTTGCCTTGCACGCATCCAACCTGGGTTCGATCCCCAGCATCCCACAACGCCTCAAGTACCGCCAATAGTAATTAATGCAGAGCCAGGAATAAACCCCCAAAAGAGCAATAAATAAAGAAGTAAAGAAATAAATAAAAATATAAATCTATAGGTAACTTGACAACCAAAGATTTCAAGAGGTTTTTGGTCCTTACTGCTAAGAGAACTAAAAATCTAGTAAGTGAAATAGGACATCTTGCATACTTTTATATTTCGAATGACAATGAAAGTTCTATTTCTTATCAAAATGGATGCGACAGATGATATAGTCTCATGTTTTTCTAATAAGTGAAAGTAAAATGTTTATTATGTATTACGTATAGTTTGTCTAGTTTAGTTTCCATGCTATTGTCACTTACTCTCTATAACTTGAGGAAACTGAGGAAGAAAATCAGGCTTTGTGTAGCTAATCTGTGTCAGAAATATCTTGTAGTACTAAAGAATAAGAACAATAAATATAATTCTTGAGCCCCGCTTGGTGGGAATAAAGGAAAGATTCGTGAAAACATGTGTGTAGTTGGTAACGGTGCTTTGCTCCACAGAGCGAGCGCCTACAGTCCGACCTGGTCGTGGTGCATTGTCATCGGCGTGCTCTACTTCGCTATTCACGCCAGCACCGTGTTCACAGTACTGCAGGTAAGGAGTCACCTTCTTCTTTTGGTGAACGGGAAAGAAGTTTGCGTTCACTTCCCATTTGATTTTATTTTTGTCTAAAGACAAAACTTTTTGTGATACAACTTTTTGTTTGATCTTAAAAACAAGAGTCATTTTCTAACTGTACATGGTTAGTCTAGACTGGGGAGGAAGGCTTTGGTGTTCCGCTGATGGACTGTTGCCAAGATCTTGGTTCCTTTCAGTGTCATTCTCGCCAGAGACTGGCTGCTGGACTTCCCTCTTCAGGTGACAGCTGGTTTCCCCTCTGGTCACTGATCTTCCAGGGAGTTAGTCCTTTTATATTTGATGTCAGATGTGACCTATTATCATTTTTTTTTTTTTTTTTTGCTTTTTGGGTCACACTCGGCAATGCTCAGGGGTTACTCCTGGCTCTGCACTCAGGAATTACTCCCTGGCGGTGCTCGGGGACCATATGGGATGCCAGGGATCGAACCCGGGCTGGCATGGGCCAGCCACGTGCAAGGCAAATGCCCTACCCGCTGGGCTAGCGCTCTGGCCCCTCATTTTTATTTCTATGGATCGCAGTGACCACATCTGGGATTAGTCCTGGTGGTGCTCGGAGACCATATGGGATGCCAGGGATTGAATCTGGATCAGTCACATGCTAGGCTGATACCCTACCCATTGTACTGTTGCTCAGGCCCCAACATTAAAAAATTAAATCATGTTTTACTTTCTTGTTGTTTCATGTGGGAGAATAAATTTCTAATATTCTGTTTAGCCAGAAGCAAAGATCATTTAACATTTTTCCTGTTTTGTTCTGGCTTTCCCTCTTCTATGTGCACTCCTAAATACTTACAGTTGAGAAAGGTGCTGTGGTTTATCAAGGCTCCACTGGGGACTTATTATTGTGCAGGAGATTTTAAAATTTCTAAATAGAAGGTTTTCAGTGGACCCCTTGGTGTGATAACTAAAATGCCAACACCTTTTGTTTTTTTGTTTTGGAGCCACACCAGCTGTTCTTATGGCTTATTCCTGGCTCTGTGCTCCGAGCTTACTACTGATGCTGCTCCAGAACCTGTGTGAGAACTATCGCACTGTCTCTCACTAGCACCTTTGCAGATATCTGTAGTACAGGGCCAGGAGCACATACTTTGTGTGCAGAGGCCCAGGTTTGATCCCCAGCACTGCACTGTCCCCTGAGAACTGTCCAAAGCAGCCCCTTGAACACAGAGCTTGGAGTAGTCCCTGAGTAGCACAAAGTGTGACACCCTCCTACACCATATTAAAACTCACTTCATTGGCCAGTTTTAATTTTTAAAATGGCATAGCAGGGAAATGTTTACTGTGGCCAAATAATTCTTAGGCTCCAAAATCAGCGTTGCTGTTTTCTGTTATCAAATGGAAATTGATGTGACGGCTCAGAAGTCCTCCAGTGCTCGGAAAGTTTTTTCTGACTCTCAACTCTCCTCTCCTCCAGCCCGCTCTCAGGTACGTGCTGTACGCCTTGGTCGGCTTCGTGGGCTTCGTGGACCCACTACGTGCTGCCGCAGGTCCGAAAGCAGCTCCCCGTGGCACTGCTTCTCCCATCCTCTGCTGAAGACGCTCGAGTATAATCAGTATGAAGTTCGAAGTAAGCGGTTCAGTGGTACTTCTGAATATTGCAGATTTTTCCTTTTGCTTTGTTGGTGAATATTGTTGCGTCTCAGTATAAGCCATACTTGACTTGTGTTGCTTGTGCTTTGGTTTGAAGATGCCGAGAGTTAAGTCACCATTTCTAGTGGAAGTATGAACGTCAGGGCTACAAAGCCAGCTTTCCGTAGGCGGAAATGTGTGCCTTCCTTCTTCTCAGTTGACCTCCACAGACCTCTGATTGGTGGATCTCTGTGTATGTCAGTGGCTTCTCTTTCCACTCCTTACTGTTTTCCCTTGCCCGCAGCAGGCAACCCAATCCTCTTTAAGACCCCTTCGAAATATTAAAGCTTAGAGGGCATACAAGGATCATTGTTCCTGTTTCACAAGAGATGTTGTATCTTCCCAGAGGGCCTTATAAAAGTTGACAAAGTTGCTGGAGAGACAGTGCAGGGATTTAGGTTCCTGCCTGGCATGGAGCCAACCCTGATATGATCCCTGGCATCATGTGCCTCCTCCAGACATTCCCAGTTGCAGTTCCGGGGGACCCCTGAGCACTGCTAGGCTAGTCCAGGCAATCCCTGACTCTGCAGGGCCTGAGCGTCCCTGCATTCTCTGGTCGTGGCTTTGAACCACAGGCATGGCTAGTTGAGAAATTCAGAGTGCTCCCCGCTACCCCACCTTCACCCCAGGGCTTCTGAGCACCACTTGGGTGGCAAAAATATTTTAAAAGCATTGTTGTTCATTTAGAATAAAGAGACCCGTCAGCTGTAGGCCAATCAGCATTTCTGGTTTATTCATTTGTTTGCTGTACTGGGATGGAGCCAGGGCCTGCCCACCTGAGGCATGTGCTGTGCCACTCCGGATCCCTTGCTTTCTCGTGGGAACTGTAGCTTTTCTTTCTGTTACAAATATTTTCTTGGTTCATTGACCCATGGCCTGTAATTCCTCATGGTAGGGACAAAAGTTCCCTCCTAGGTTATCATTCATTATATATCAAATACTTAAACTAACAATTTTCCTTCAGACTTTTTATTTAGCTAGTGAATTTCTATGGAGAGTAACTCCTCAATTGTTTGAAGATGGAGGGATTGCTTTAGAGCACGCCGAAGTAGTTAAAGCCCCTGTAAATCAAACTTGACTTTGCATTTTCAAAACAGAAGTCGGAGACCTCTTAGCAAAATTGATAAAAAATTAATGGTTGATCAGTAGTTTGATCCTGAAGAGATAATTAAGCACTAATCTCTAGGTTTTAGTAAAAGCATTGTACAAGTCTTTGAGTCAATCACTGTATCACTGTCTTCCCGTTCATCATCGATTGGCTCGAGCAGGCACCAGTAACATCTCCATATGTCCTTTCTCATGCTAGTAGAGCCCAAGGGCACCTGCTTGCTCCAGGAACATAAAGAGCCTCAAACCATTCCATCAGGTCATAGGAATGAGGTCTAAAATTATTATTGGTATTTGGCATATCAAATATGACACGGGTAGCTTGCCAGGCTCTGCCATGAGGGTAGCATACTCTTGTAGTCATCTCTAAATCCAGCATTTATTGATGAAACGTGCAGCCGCTTGTGGCTTTGCGAGCCGGGCTGTGATAGGCTGGTCTGCTGGGTGGGTTTCTGACAAGAGGGAAGTCCGGATATGGAAAATGGAGGCCCTCATGACTCAATATATATTCTTAATAAGAGGAAAGCAACATAAAACAAATATAGGAGCTTGTACTCACCCAGAATGAAGTTTATTTGATGGTAAACTATTAATATTCCTTTCAAGTAGAAGTGATAGCAAATGGTCTGGTTTGTTTAAAAGCAGCACTTTTCATTAAAGTACCTCATTCTGTTCAGATTTTCTGTTTTTGTTTTTCGGGTAACACTCAGCAATGCTCAGGGGTTACTCCTGGTTCTGCAATTAGGAATTACTCCTGGCGGTACTTGGGGAACCATATGGGATGCCACGGATCAAACCCATGTTGACCTTGTGCAAGGTAAACACCCTACCCACTGTACTATCGTTCCAGCCCTTCTATTCAGTTTTTATCTTAACAAAAATCTCATCTAAATTTTTACAAATTTGAACATAAAGTAACATCTCTAATTTATTAAAAATACTAGGCCTTAGCAAAGTTAAATTTTTTCCCCTTATACTAATTTTTGGACACAGATACACGGAGCAGAGCTGCTACCAGCTTTCCCTGTGATCTGCTGATCATGAGTCGTCCAGGAGAGAAGGCAGGTTCTAGCCCTGGCCCACCATCCCAATAGAGCCTAACAAGAAGCCAGAGGAACCCCTGCATCTTGAGGGCCGCCATCTTCAACATGCGGATTCTATAGCTCGTCAGAGCTCCACCCAAGAGAAAAACCAATCTCTCTCTGTTGCATGCAGCTGCTTTCCAGAGTTCATCAGTAAATGCACGAACTGAGAGCCTACCTACTACCAAGAGTATCCCACCCACAAGGCAGAGCCTAGCAAGCTACCCGTGTTGTATTCGATATGCCAAAAACAGTAAAAATTATAGACCTCATTCCCATGACCTGAACGAATGGCTTGAGGCTCTTCATTTGAGGCAAAGCCATAGGATCATTGTTCCTGGAACAATGATGGATCCAACATTGATCCAAACAGGAACAATGATCCAGTGGAACGAATGGTTTGAGGCGTGTTCCTGGAGTGAGCACATGCCCTTGGGCTACACTAGCCATGCAACAGAGACATATGGAGATGTTACTGGTGCCTGCTCGGGCAAATCAATGAACAATGGGAAGACAAGTGATACTAATTTTACCAACTGGAAAAATATTTATTGGAGAATACCCAGCACTAAGGTGATACTGTTTACAGACAGCTGAAGAATCATTTAAATCTTTTAAATCAGTTTAAGGGCTGGAGCAGTGGTACAGTGGGTGGCATGTATCTCATCCAGTTTGATCCCCAGCATTTTATATGCTCCCTTGAGCCCACCCGTAGAATCCCTGAGCACACCTGGGGGTGACCTAAAAACAAGCAAACAAAATCTTTCATTTTATCCTAGATGCTTCCCTCATTGAAATAACATTAAAATATTTTTTTAAAAATTGCAAGCAATGAAAAGGACTCATATATGAATTTAAAACAGTATGCTTTCATATATGTTTCGATATGTTATACCTTATAGAATGTGAATGTGTGTAAATTTAAGAATTTCAAAAGCAGATATTTTAATAATCTGGGGGGCATGGCAGGGATAATCTCATAACTTTAGTAATATTTTTTCCAAAGTTCCAAGCATAAATGATAAAGTTGAAACTGAAATTTATCTAAAATTAAGTCAGATATGTTACAAATTTAGATATCTCATTGTCATAGGAGTTGAGTATTGACTGATAAAATATGTACCCAACGTTACTTATGATAGATCTGAAGTTGAGTCAAAAGATTTTTCCTTTATCATCCCATTGCCCAACATTTTTGTACAGTAGGTGATATGTGGACTATTTATTTACACTGTCTTGTTAGATGCAGCCACTATGATGTGGTTTGAGAAACTTCATGTGTGGCTTCTGTTTTTGGAGAAGAATATTATCTATCCGTTGGTTGTTCTCAATGAACTGAGTAGCAGCGCAGAGACAATTGCAAGTCCAAAGAAACTGGATACAGAGTAAGTACAGGACTCCTCAAATTTAAGTTTGACTATTGGGCTGTCATGAGCAGTGTCTTAATTTATAGATCAAGAAACATAATTTCTAAGTAATTATTGGGTGAATGGCACTGAGTATTAAAAAAAACCCTCAGGCCAGATTTTGTCTTTCACTTCCTTTTTTTTGTGAGCATCTACTTCTGCCTGTGGCATATTGCCACCAGATACTGTATTTTCAATCTCTTGATTAAACACAGGACGTTTGTAAGTGAATTTAATGTTTAATATTAGTGTCTATGTTTGGTATGTTTAGTATCAGTTGTATCTCCTGTTGTCAGATGCCTAGGCAGTCATCTAATTGGCCTGTCATTTGTCACTGCTCCCTGGGTGCGTCTTAGCCTCCCTGGGTAGAGGGGCAGTGGAATGAACCTGGCGGATGGTAGTAGCCCCGGTGCCGTTGGAGTGGCACTGTCTGTTCACTTAAAGAAAGGAGGCTTTCAGAGGGGTGCTGAGTAATTCATTTCTGAGAAAAGCTGATAGGCTAAGTACATTCAGAAATCTCTGCAGCTAAGTAGATGCCTGCAGACTTTGCTCTGTTAAAATTCACCTGCAGCACTACCCGGAGTCTCCTGTGGCCAACTCTTAAAAGAGGCATCAGCACTTCATTAATATGGTTCTCTTGAGGTGACTTTTTAATTTTTAATGTTTTTGGTTTGGGGGGGGTCATACCTGATGCTGTTAAGGGCTTACTCCTGGCTCTGTGATGATCCTCACTCCTGGCTCAGGGATCATTCCTAATGGTATTTCGGGGACTGCATGCAGTGTCTGGAATTAAACCAAGGTCCACACATGCAAGGCAAGTGCCGTGAGCCCTGTTCTAGCCTTCAGGGTTACTCAGAGCTTCCACCTTACTTCCTGAGTGTTATCAAGTCCACAAGAATCTAGGGCAGGAAGATTTGCAGCCTGATTTCCTCCCTGAAGTTCTTTAACTATGCAGGGTCACAAAGCTCTTTAGGGGTTTACAATTTTGTGGAACTAATCATGTAATATTCTCGGCTTGTTCCAGGTTCATATGACATTAACAGTAGGTGACAAATGCTCAAAGAGTAAGTGAAAAAACTGAGAGAAGCAGATTATATGAAATTTCTGTTTCTGGGGAAGTAAAATATTTCAAAATGGGAGACACCCTGAAGTGGAGATTAAGTTAGATGATTTTAGGTGGTATGTACAAAACATAATCTATGTGCTTTATATATGCACATGTACATGTACACAGATATATATGTATACAAATAAGGTATATGTGTATGTAAACATTAAATTCTAGAGCATAATGCATGTGCATTCACGGATATTATTGCTCTGGACAAAGATAGAGTTGATAATTTAAAAAGGTAGTTGGTAGTTAGGAAAAGTGTATTTGATTTGGGCTAGAAAGATAGTATATTGGATAAGGCACACCTGACCAGAGTTTGGTCTCAGCACCACATATTGTCCCCAAGCCCTGTCCAGAGTAATTCCTGAGCACAGAGCCAGGAGTAAGACCCAGATATAACCAGGTGTAACCCAAAAACCAAAGCAAATAAAAATGTATTTGACTCAAGTAAAAGATTAGATAATAAACAGTAATATAGAATCATAAAAAAAGAAATCTCTGCAGCAGAATAAGCACATCTCGGTGGGTACGCATTGATGTGGTTTCATATGCTAAACACCATTGACTTAAAGTAATGGACTATTGGGGAACTAGAGACCGACCCAGATGTTTGACTTGTTACTTATATAAACGTATGTATTTATATGAAGGTTAAGACTCATACTACACGCTCTTAGAGGGAAATCATCAGTGTATCATTTCAGAGTGTGATTAGCTCTATACGTTGTTACTGACATTTAACTTTTGTATATAGTAAGTTTATTTTGTACATATAGTAAGTTTAATAAACTAAAAGGTGGGTTCTCTGAAGTTGGGTTGCGTGAAGTTTTTGTGCGTTTTTGATGGGCTGTGTTCCTGTCTGTGGTAGGCTGGGCGCCCTTGTGATCACCGTGGCTGGCCTGAAGCTGCTGCGCTCTTCCTTCAGCAGCCCGACATACCAGTACGTCACTGTCATTTTCACTGTGCTCTTTTTCAAGATCGACTATGAAGCCTTCTCAGAGACCATGCTGCTGGATCTCTTCTTCATGTCTATTCTCTTCAGCAAGGTAACTAATCCCCAAAAGGAGTATCCTCACCTGTGAAAAATACCTCCCTAAGTGATCGACTGTTTTGGTGAGGCGTGTGCTTGCATTTCATTTGCTGTGTGTCCTTTTAAATAACCTCTCTCATCAATCAATCTGTTATTTCGGAGACTATTAGAATCCCTAGCCAAGGCTTGTCACTATGATCAGTAAATATGATCACAACAATGTGGAAAAATTAGAGTTACACTAATAAGTGTATAATATGAAATATACATGTGTATAACATTATATATGTACACATATATGTGTATACATACACACACATATACACACACATAAGATTTTTCAAGAGGAAGTGTGGTTTTGAATAGTTTTAGAAATCAAAGTGTTAGTCCTTGAGTTAGTCTGTGGCTGCCGGATGGGTAGAGGGAAGATGTAACTGGGGCTGAAGGGGTCGACTCTGAGACCAACAAGACCCTGTGGAGGACTCAGAGATGGGCGTGATGATGACCTGGGCAGATGCCTTCAGCTTCGCAGAACTTGTTATCTGTCCACTAGAAAAAAATGCTTCCTTTAGTCCTTTTACAAATGGGATGGGAGCCCCCAGATTACATTTTTGTAGCGTAATTGCTGAGAATTGCTAGCATTGCTTTGCCTTGTGTCACAGAAGACCAGGGCTTGTCTGCATGTTCTATTTGGGTGAAGCTGTTTCTTTGTTAAGTTGGAAGTTACACAGATTGTTTGTATTGTTTGTAAATCAGCTAAATGATTAAAAGATGAAGTATGTAATGTCTGAATTATAACTCAGAATTGGTTAGAATCTCTTGCTCTTAAGAGTCTGTTTGAAGATTTGTGCCCGTTGCCCTGCATGCAGAGAAAGTCTTGGGGAAATACTGTGACAAAGAGGAAGACAGGTTCGGTAGCAAAATCAAGGTCTAACTTAAGATTAATATGTGTGTTGTGCGTCTGTTGACTGTAACATTTGAACAGAAATCTAATGAACATTGCTGAATTCTTAAGCAGTAGGCAATGGGAAGTGATTTATCTTTAAATCCTGCTTTGCTACTTTCATACGACTTTTGACAGTGCCTTTAAAATATGCTCAATTTGCAGAGCACAAAATGTAAAGAAAATATGTCTTAGAATAAAATTATTACTTAGGTTTGAAAAACATCTAACTTAATTCCCACTGTTTCTGTATACTAGTAATATAATCAGTAGTGAGCATAGAATTTTTAAGTCTATACAATATTTTGGCTGTTAAGATAGCCTCTTATTTATGCAAGTGGAAAATAGTTTCATTGCTAGTTCTATGTTAAAAAAGAAAAGAACAGAGCATTAAATACAGGCAAAAAGATACACAAGACAACCTCTTAATGTATATATTGTCATCTACAATGTGGACGGGAAGGAAAAAAGAAAGAGAGAGAAAGAGAAAGAAATAAAGGTTGGGAGAAGGGAATCGGGGTCATTGGTGGTGGGAAATGGGCACTGGTGGAGGGATGGGTGCTGGAACACTGTATGGCGAAATCCAAATATGGACATCTTATGAACATCTTTGTAATTGTATATCTCACGGTGGTATAATAAAATACTAAAAAACAAAATAAATATTAAAGGTCTTTCATTTTCCAATCCAGTTATAGGATGATGTATTTTCACTGATGGTTTTTGTTTTCCTCCTACAGCTTTGGGAACTCCTTTATAAATTACAGTTTGTGTATACCTACATTGCCCCGTGGCAGATCACGTGGGGTTCCGCTTTCCATGCTTTTGCCCAGCCCTTTGCAGTGCCACTGATCCTTCTACTGAAATTGGTCTGAAAATGGACAGGCATATCCTGATGAGATATTGGTTTGTAAAACTAGCGTTTCATGGGGTTAGAACGTGCTACTATATCGTATATGATAAATTACCAAAAATTAACAGTCTTGGGGTTGGAGAGATAGTATAGTAGGTACAGCATTGCTTTGCACGGAGCCAACCCAGGTTTGACTCCCTAGTATTCCGTATGGCCCCCAAACCCTATCAGGAATGATCCTTGAGTACAGAGCCACGAGAAAACCTTCAACACTCTCAGGTGTAGGCCCCTAAACAAACAGAAGCAACGCAATCACAATCTTTTGAGTCAGACATATACTGAGTTTTATTGTTTAGCTTGTGGCAGCATCTGTGGCTACAGATAACCTAAACCCAAGAAGAGATTTTTGGTTTGGGGATCTTGTCGAGAGTGGTGCTCAGGGTTTAGACTGTGGTCAGCAATCACTTCCAGCAGTACTCTGGGGACCTTGTGTGGTATTGGGGTTCGAACCTGGTATCAGCTCTGTACGGGCAGGCATCTTACCCCTGGTACTATCTCTCTGGTCCACAAAATGTAATGTTACATAACTAATACTGATTCAGAATGTATATTTACATGCATTTTATTGAATTTTATTGCATACAAGATATAGACAGGGGCCAGAGCGATAGCCCAGCGGGTAGGGTGTTTGCCTTGCTCGTGGCCGCCTATGCTGGCCCGGGTTCGATTCCTGGCATCCCATGTGGTCACCCAAGCACCGCCAGGAGTAATTCCTGAGTGCAGAGCCAGGAGTAACCCCTGAGCGTCGCCGGTGTGACCCAAAAAGCAAAAAAAAAAAAAAAAAAAAATATATATATATATATAGAGAGAGAGAGAGACATATTTTTAAATGACTAAAGATACAAACATAATCTATATTATGATTGTAGTCAAACTTTTATGTCTAAAAGTATTCTATTATATATAATCAGTACTTACAATGAAACGTTTATGTCCAAAATTTCTATTCCCATCTTTCGCTCCCTCTAATTTTAATCGAGGCACTATTATTTGCAGTATTGTTAATGATAATCTCATGCATACAGTCTTCCAACACCAAACCCATCCCCAGAGTATCCCAAAGGCCCCTGTCCTTCCTCCCCTACTCTTGATACTCTGCTCTGTAGACCAGCTCTCCGAGGTTACCTTTTCCGTTTGTTATTGCCCTGCTGTGTTTCTTTATATCCCACAGGTGAGAGGTCATTCTACATCCATAGCTCCTCTGTCTGACTTCACCCAGCCTTGGACCCTCTAGTTCCATCTTGTAGCTGCAGATTACATAATTTCATCTTTTCTTATTGCTGAGTCATATTCAGTTGTCCCGTATACCAGTTTCCTTATGTGGTCATCTGTTCTTGGACATTTGGTTTGTTTTCAGTGTTGGCTATTGTTAATAGGTGCTGCAGCGAACATAGGCACACAAATGTTCTTTCAAAATAGTGGTTTTGGATCGTACAGCAGATGACAAGAAGGGGAATTGCTGAGTCATGTGCAAAGTCAGTTTTTGAGTTTTCCATAGAGGTTGGTCCAATCAACATCTATTCCCATAATTTCTCAAAAGATGCTTTTTTGGGACCAGGAATGTGGCTCAGTGATAATGTGCATACCTTGCATGCATGACACTTGGGTTTGATTCCCTGCACCCAAGAAAGAGTTTTGAATAAGTAAAGCTTAGTGGCCACATTATTTTAAGCTATGGACTTTTTTTTTTTTTTTTTTTTTTGGGTCACACCTGGTGATGCTCAGGGTTTACTCCTGGTTCTGTGGTTTTGCACTCAGGAATTACTCCTGATGGTGCTTGGGAGAGCATATGGGATGCCAAAGATCAAACCAGGGTTGGGCACGTGCAAGGCAAATGCCTTAACTGCTGGACTATCGCTCCGGCCCAAGCTATAGATTTTTTATATCTGTAAATTTTAGTTTTAGTTTTCCGGAACATTAAACCCAAATTGCTCTACTGAAGTGTGATTAAAGGACTCTTGGCTCAAATACATGTTAGCAAATATTTGTCTTCTTTCAAATTAACATGTTAGGTTATATCCCATTTATGTTCTAGTTACAACCTTCTCTGTATTCTGCTGCTGAGCCTTATCTGCAAACTGCTATAATCACAGTGTGTTTGTATTTGTATATGTGTGTGTGTGTGTACATGTGTGACTACATGCACTGAGATGAATGCTGAGATCCTTAACCAGTTTTCTGATAGATTCAGCTATGTTGTTCGTTCAGGCTGCCGGATCGGCTTTCTTTTCTACCCCACTGAACCCTTTCCTGGGAAGTGCAATTTTCATCACTTCATACGCTCGACCTGTGAAATTCTGGGAGAGAGACTATAAGTGAGTAAAATGTTACATTTGAAAGTCAATTTTTATTTTTAATAAGGAAAATTATTGACAGTATTATTCTGAGCAGTTCGTGGTTAATAATTTTGTGAAATATTTTACTAAAATTTAGTGATTTTATAAAATGTGAACATGTTACAAAATTAGAAGTTTTTAAAAAGATGTTCTAATTTTTTTCTACTCACTTTTTATGTTTCTAGGATATTTTAAATACAATTATAGTTTAATTTTCTTTATTTTAATGCTATGTTGTAGAATTGTTCCATATCAGTAGTACTTTTAAATTTTATCCTACTTTTATCCTATATAAGGAATGTCCTTCTATTATAGTTGCTAAGTTGTTAAGATTTCCCGTAGTTTCTTAGAAATTGCAGTCTGAGAACCAAATTATATGTTATTTCTGGTTTTTTTTTTTTGTGAGGTTAGCTTTTAATGATCATCTTTGTGCGCCAAGGATTTTCTCCAGTTAGGTGTAATCCTGTAAGCTTAACTATCCTTTCTGTGTAATTTCTTCACATTTTTTTTTTCTTTTTTGGGTCACACCCGGCGATGCTCAAGAATTTCTCCTGGCTCTGCACTCAGGAATTACTCCTGGCGGTGCTCGGGGAGACCATATGGGATGCTGGGGATCGAACCCGGGCTGGCACAGGCCAGCTGGCGTGCAAGGCAAACGCCCCCCCCGCTGGGCTATTGCTCCGGCCCCAAATGTATTTTTTTTTAATTCACAAGAAAATTTCATAGAGGGGTACTTGTGAGTCAAGGGACTTAAACATTTAAAAAGTTTACTGTATGCACTGAAATATTGATGCAAAAAGACTGTGTATTAATCTATAATATTACCAGACATTTCCAGGCTACCTCTCTCTCTACTGTCCCACAGTCACACGTGCAGTGGGTGGATGATGAAGAGATTTGAAACTTTTGCTCTGGTCTTTTGTCTAAAATCATCCATGGCATTTTCCTTTTGGGTGAATTTCAGTGTTATTTTCATAGGACCAGCTTAAACTTTAAAATAATTTTCTATGGTAAAAGTGCTTTTTGGGCTTCAACTTCCTTTGTAATTCTAAAAACTATTGAAATTTCCAAGGAGTTTGTGTTGATGGTTATAAACAAAAACTCTGAACATTTAAAATGTATATTAATTCATTTAAAAATGACAGCAATAGACCCATTACATGGTCATGCAAATAACATATTTGAAATGAGAGATAACTCTTGTCCCAAAAAAGAAAACAATAAGAGTGTCTTTGTTTAGTTTTATAAAATTCTTTTAACATCTGGGTTACTAAAACACAGATGAGTTCTCCTATCTGCTTCTTCATTTGAACTGTTGTTGCGGTGTGTTTTTTTAGTTAAGTATATGTAGAAAATAAGATCTTACACAAATATACAGTTGAAAAAGAAAGTATTATAATAGCTCTTTTACACAGTCGTATATCCATACTCTTTTTAAATACTTCACTAAAAGTTGACAAGTGGACAAGTGGTAGTTTTCTAAAGATTAGTTCTAAATACAGAATTTAGAACATCTATAATTTTTTCAATTTAGAATCATCAAAATCCACCAGTTTTGAATGAGTTTTTTTTTTTTTTTTTTTTTGCGGTCTGTAATCTAGCAATGTTATTTTCTGATTTCTCTGAAAATGCTGGTTCACTGAATAATTAGATCTCCCTATTTTACACACTTTATTACACAATTGAAAATAGTCATAACACTACCAAAATCAAAAGAAAAGTATTTTTGTTTGTTTTGTTTGGAGGCTACATCCAGAGGTGCTGAGAGGCTACTCCTGGCTCTGTGCCCAAAGAAGTACACTGCGGACCATATAATGTAGGGGATGTACCACGGGCCTCAGATGCTGGCCTATTGCATGCAGTGTACTGAGCATGCACTGGCCTGTTGAGCTGTCTCCTCAGTCCAAAGGGAATGTCTCTTCAGTGCATAGTGGTGGATATAAAGCTTTTAAAATTCCTGATATGGCATGAAAACTTAAATTGTATTATTGGCAACTACTGTATTGTCATTTTTTCTTGAAATGACACTAACTTCATTTTTAAAGAAGTCAGATACTCATCTGAATAATCGTTAACTCAGTATGCTTCAACAGTTCCGTTAAGAGTAATGTTCCAATAAAGAAAAAAGACAGCGCATGCCATTTGCCATTCAGAGAGTTGCATAAATGCTTCTCATGAGGGTAGTTGGCCCTTGACACAACCATCTCAGAATGCAGCAGAAATGCTTCGCATGTATTTTGCCACATAATTTAAAAGATGTGATGGGCAATTGCTCTTTAATAAAGTTACTTTTGGAATTGTTTCATTAAATACTGAGGGCTTGCATGATGTTTTCCCATTGGGAAGGGTGTTGTTTGGGCCACGCCCAGTGGTTCTCAGGGAACATTCCTGGCAGTGCTCAAGGGACTACCCATTCGTGGTTAGGGATTCGTACCATGGTTGGCAGGATGCAAGGCAAACACCCTAACCCCCTGTACTGTCTCGCCAGCACCACAAGATCATAATGTTTTGTTGCCTTATTCTAAATCAAAACTCAGTGAAAAAATACTGAGTTTGGTGCCACTGCCTTGATTCATGTTCCAGCCCCAGCAATCTTACCAGCCATATCTTTTGCAGTGTCAGTGCAGCTCCCAGCATGGTAAATAAAGAACATATAGCAGCTCAGCCTTATGAAAATAATTTTTATATTGGAAACTCACTGAAAGGGTCTTAAATTCCTTCTTTGTGTTTTGTCAGCCCATTTGAGAAGAATCAAAAAACGTGATGCCACTAGTAAACACACTGTACTTTTAAAGAACTGTGTGCGTTGTGTGTTTTTTCATAAGGATCAGGGTTTTTTGTTTGATTTTAGGCCACACCTGGCAGTGCTCAGGTTTTATTTCTAGCTCTGCACTCAGGAAACACTCCTGGTGGGCGTGGGGGACCATAGGAGGTTCTGGGGATCTAAGCTGAATTGGAAGGGTAGATAGCTGATTGGAAGGGTAGAAATGGAAGGTACATCCTATCTCTCTGTAGTATCTCTCTGGCCCCAAGGGTTAGCTTTTGGTTTTGGGTTTTTTTTTTTTAATTACACAGCAAACTCATTGTCTTTTTTAGAAAACATTTTTTAGTGTGTCTGAAAGTGTACCTGTGTGTGTGAGTCTCTGAGTGAGTGTGCTTTTGTGAGAATGTGTCTCCATGTGTCTCTGAGAGTGTCTGTGTGAGTGCGTATCTGCTTCTGGTGTGAGACTGAGTGTGTGTGTGTGCGTGCGTGTGCGGCGTCTGAAGGCCGCCTGTGCAGGCCCTTGGGGGAGAAAAATGATAAATGAGGGAAAAGTGTGTCATTTCCTGTAAGAAATCAGGGGCGCCAGGTACAGTGGCTAAGTCCCAGTCTTTTGTGTCTATGCCAAGACTGCTCAGAGACTGAGTCTTCTCCCTTCTCGTCCTAGAGCCTTGCTTGGATTTGGTATTTGCGCTCTTAAGGGGACCATGCCCAAAGGTCCCTCCCAGGGCATTTCTTTCAATGTCCTGGTTTAACGATTCCCAAGAGTGCCCAATTCCACGCTCTGTAATGAAATTTTCTTTCTTTTTTTCCGCCTCAAAGGAATTACCTTTCCATTAGAATCTCAAACATTTCTCCTAGGCCGCTTTAGAGGAAAGATGGAGCTATCAGATTGTGCGGCCGCACTGCTTTGTATTTCAGGGATTCCTTAATTGTTTTTTTCCTGTTAAAAAAGCACTGTCAAAATATACTTATTATCGCACTCCTCACTTTGCATCTTAGTTGATTTATCCAGATGGTTACAAAGTCTAACTTTCAACTGTCAGTGTTTTAATTTTGTTTCTGTTTTGGGTGCTGGGCTACATCTGGTGGCGCTATGGGCGCTGCTGTTCTCGCTAGGTGTCAGGTCTCATGAGGTGCAGGGGATCAAACCTCGACCTGCAGCTGTCCACGTGCCCCTCCGCCCTCGGGAAGCTATTTCTCTAGTCTCTAAAGTTTTAGTTTCTAAATTTTGTGCATAACAGATACCTTTCTGGCCCTATAACTTTCACCTGAACAATTTGTGTTACTTTATCTGAAGTTGATTTTTTAAAATTTTAAAATTTTTTCTTTCTTTTTTCCTCCATTTTCCACTTCCCCGGACTTCCCCTCGTCAGAACTCCATCCAGCAGACCAGCCTATCACAGCCCGGCTCGTGCGGCCACAAGTGGCCACGTGGGGTTCATCAATAAATGCTGGATTTAGAGATGACTACAAGAGTATGCTACTGGCATGGCAGAGCCTGGCAAGCTACCCGTGTTGTATTTGATATGCCAAATACCAGTAACAATTTTAGACCTCATTCCCATGACCTGATGAAATGGTTTGAGGCTCTTTATGTTCCTGGAGCAAGCAGGTGCCCTTGGGCTCTACTAGCATGAGAAAGGACATATGGAGATGTTACTGGTGCCCGCTTGAACAAATCGATGATGAACGGGAAGACAGTGATACAGTGATACAGAAAAGGGTTAAATATAGAAAAGGGTTACTAAAAATGTTTTATTTTATCTTCCTTAGCACAAAGCGAGTGGATCATTCAAATACACGACTGGCTTCTCAACTTGATAGAAATCCAGGTAATAGCTCTGTCTGTGAGTAAACAGAATTTGATATTTTCACATATACCAAAATTTGATGGGAGAGTCTAAGTTTAATTATATATACATATATATATACATATATTCACATATATGTATTATAAAAAGCTAAATACCTTTTTTAGTTTATTGTTAAGTATATGTGAATTATGGCATTGCCATTTATATGTCAAGTTTTTATAAAATCATTTTTATAGCGTCCATACCTAGGGTGTCCTGGGGCCACTCTTGGAGATACTCTTCCTGCCACAGGTGCCTCATGGTGCAGAGTGCAATCCACTGGAGACTCAGCTTTATAACAGGTGTATCCGTTATCAGAAACAGCCCTTCCGTTGACTTTAACATCTGGAATTTCCCTTTTGTTATTTTATTATCAGCCTGAATTTTATTTTATTATTTTTTTTGTATTCTTTATTTATGTATTGTCATTTATTTATTTATTTATTTTTAAACAATGACAAAAATGTTCATGTTTGGGTTTCAGCCATACAGTGTTCCAGCCCCCATCCCTCCACCAGTGCCCATTTCCCACCACCAATGTCTTCGATTCCCTCCTCCCTCCCCCTAGCCTGCCTCCGTGGCAGGTTCTCCATCTCTTTTCTCTTTTTCTCTTTCTCTCTCTCTTTCTCTCTTCCCTCTCTTACATGTTGTGGATTGTAATACATATACTTAGCGGTTATCATGTGTATCTTTTTTGTCTGTATTTAACGCTAAGTTCTATGTGGTAATAGACTTTCGACAATTATTGGCACACTGTTCCCTTCTCTGTCTTACCTAACCTCTGACTCCCTCACGTTTGTGGTAATTTCCACTTTTGGTAAGACCTCTTGATCCACGTTTCATCTGACATTGGAGTTTGGTATCATAATATATCTATGTACATATATATTATATATACATATATTTGTATATATATGTATATATACATATATGTATATATATACATATATACGTATATATGTATATGTATATATATTGGATTTTGGTATCATAATATATATGTGTGTATATATATATAAATACATATATATTATGATACCAAAATCCAATGTCAGATGAAACGTGGATCAAGATATATATATATGTATATGTACATATATTTATTTCATGCAAATAAATGCAGTCATTCTATATCTGTCTCTCTCCTTCTGGCTAATTTTAGTCAACATGATCTTCTCCATGTCCATCCATTTATACAGCCTGAATTTAAAATAGTCATTGAGTACATTCTCTAATATAATACTCTGAGCACTCCTTTAATGAATTATTCCTTTGGATGGGCCGCTAAAAAGATGAATCATCTATTTATTGGGTGATGTTTTATCTAGTATTTTTGTTGTTGTTGTTGTTGTTGTTGAATGGTGACAGAAAAGATCATAGGCTTCTAAAGTGGGGAGACACTTAAATTTCATTTAACCAATTTTTAGAGTTTTGGTTTTTTTATGGATGATAACCAGAAAGAGTTTATATGACATTTTATCCTGAATTTGAAACTTTCTCCATTACCCTGTAGATTAAATTTCTATAGAGAAATTTAAAATGTTGTATAGTGTCTCCTTTGTCAAAATCTACCCAGAAATGAGTTTTATTATTTTAAATCATCTTGTTTTGTATTTTTTTAATACAAGGGATAAATTTGACAATGATTTGAATTTCTTCTTATATAGGATCAGATGACAACAATCTGAATTCCATCTTTTATGAACATTTAACCAGATCCCTCCAACACAGTCTCTGTGGGGACTTGCTCCTGGGACGGTGGGGAAACTACAGTACTGGGGACTGCTTCATTCTTGCCTCTGACTACCTCAATGCACTAGTTCACTTGATAGAAATAGGCAACGGGCTGGTCACTTTCCAGTTGCGGGGACTTGAATTCAGAGGTAAGACATTCGTTCGTCTTTTATGTCTACAGTATATGCCTGTGACCTTTAAATTTTAGGTGTTTGTCTCTCACATCAGAAGTTATCACATTAGGCCCTTAGTCTTTGGAATTGTGGAAGAAGAGTAGTGAAGGAAGAATCATTATTGTCATTTTCTCCAAAGTTTCATAGGCAGGAAAGTCGTTTTGCAGTGTCTAGTGGTCGTATCACTTAGAGTCCAGGTAAGCTGTTTTCCTGGTGGCGTTTCATTTCTTTTGTACTTGCTTTCTTGCCAGTCTCTTTGCTCTTTTATTTCTATTTTTGTTTCGTTGATATTCTCAAGATTTTTTCCAAGTAAACTACATATCACAGATTCAAGTTTCCAGGGGTTTTATTTGTTTTGTCTTGGAGACACACCAGACAATACTCATAGGTTACTGTTGGCTCTGCACTCAGGAATTACTCCTGGCAGTGCTCAGGAAAATATATGGGATGCCCTGGATCGAACCCCAGGTCAGTCGTGTGCAAGGCAAATGCCCTGTCCACTAGACTACTTCTTTAACCTAGAGTTTTCAGTTTTTTTAATAAAAATTTTGGAGTACTGAGAACCAGGTGTCATTGATGGACTGATATAAGATATAGCCCTGCTGGTCCAACACCTCAGGGCCTAGGCAACATGCATGCTGGACCCTGCATGGAACTGTCAGGCCCACACTGGCTTACCAGGAAGGCAGCTAGTTGTCCCTCGGTGCTGCTGGTGAGGACCCCTCTATAGAATGTTTCCCTTATTTTAGCTTTTCCCATATTGACTTTTTATTTGTAAATATTACTTCTATCAAGCGTAGTTTTCCAAGTCTAAACTTACAGGTCAGTAACTTGTTTTGCTGATTGAATTGCTTTAGTTTAATTTAACTTAATTTTAATTTATTTTGTTTTAGTTTTTGGGGTTGCACCCTATGATGCTCGGGTTACTCTTGACTCTATTGCACTCTGGAACTGCTTCTGGTGTTGTTTGGGAGATCATATGGGATGCCGGGAGCAAGCCCTGGTCAAGCAAATGCCCTACCCTTTATGCTATTGCTCTGACCCTGCTTTGGATTGCTTTTACTCAAAATCATGGTTTTAAAAAATTAAAAAAATAATTTAAATGATTTTTAAATGCATACTTTGCATTGGTTTTATTTGTTTATACTCATTATGCACTATGATGGGAATAGAATAAAAATGTGAACAACTCAAGAAACCCAGTGGTGATAGTTTTATATTGATATTTTAGAATTCCTTTCCAGGTCCCAAAATTCCTTTTCCAATTTTTAGTATTTATTACTCTGCTGATTTTTTTTAATTTTTAAAGCAATATATGCTATTAGAATATGCTAAAATAGAAATTATTTTTGGTGTTTATTGGGTTTAAAACATCTCACATTTGTTGTAATTATATATCTCACGTTGGTATAATAAAATTAAAAAGGAAAAAAAATCTCACTTTCAGTCATTTTATGGTCTGAAGCAGGAACACTGTTTTTTTTTTTTTTCTTTTTTTTTGGGTCACACCCAGCAATGCTAGGGATTACTCCTGGCTCTTTACTCCGGAGTTAGTCCTGGCGGTGCTCGAGGACCATATGAGATGCCAGGGATCGAACCCAGGTCGTCTGTGTGCAAAGCAAACATCCTCCCTGCTGTGCTATTGCTCTGGCCCCAAGCCACAGCACTTCTGACCAAAGGAATAGAAGCAGCTTCAGGCACAGTCTGACAAACCCAGCCTCAGGAACTCTAGAAATTGAGTTCTAGAAACTCAATTTTTCTGTCCTTTGTAACATTTTTTTCTAGTACTTGGATAAGGAAGGAAAGTTTCTCAAGACGTTTTACATAACCAATGTAAAAGTGGATGTCAGGATATGACTAACTGACTAAGTCACTACAGTTTAATTATGACTGTAGATGCTAGAGTGTGCAGAACCCAGGAAAAGGCAGAAACTAGCCGATTCTTTAGTACCTACCAGTTCAGACATTTTTTTTTATTTTTCAGTTGAATCAAGTGTTGGAAAAATATGAATAGAAGTCATCTTTTAATGATTCACAGATTAAAAATAAAGCAACAACAACCCAATGCATTTTTTCCCAAAAAATATTAGAAAAACATTTGATTAAATTCTTCTTTCAGTGTGGTAAAGTACTTTGTAACAGTGCCTGTGTGTGTGTGTGTGTGTGTGTGTGTGTGTGTGTGTGTTTCACGGTCATTGTTCCTTGAGATGGACAGCCACAGCTGGGTCCTGCGAATGCCAGGTTGTAGTCTCAAGACTTGTTTTGTTTCACCATCCATGTAACACTCTGGAAATGTTTGTGTAATTTGAGATGAAAGCGAAATAGTGCTGTTGTTGGGGTCTGGAGTATCAAACAATATCTAGAGCTCATCCCTGGGCTTATCTGCTCAGTTTTTCTTTTTTATTATCCCTAATGAGGGTTAGGTTTCATGGCAATTTCTTTTCTCTCAAAGTGATGTTTTTCAAACATAGATGGTGTGTGTTCCCCCTTAGCCATCACACAAAGGAAGAAAATGGCATTCTGTTATTATTTCTAGAATGTAATTTTAGGCGTGCCTTTATGAAAGTATAAACTTTAGGGGTCGGACAAATCACTCAGGGATTAAGGGAGCTTGTTTTGCCTGTGACCAACCCCTTCTCGATCCCTGGTATCACATATTGTCCCCTGAGTGCTACCTGCTACCTATCCCGCACCAGCCCAGAGCCGGGAGTGACCCCTGAGCAGCCCAATCTCAAAAGTATAGTCACTTTATAGTTCTCACATAATATAATTGAAGTAAGACCATTGAATAATAAATAAGAATGTGATGGGTAATATTTTTGCTGGTACTAGATTGTTGTGGATCCAACTCTATATTTAACCTGATTTTATATTTTTAATTCAGTAGCATTCATGCAGAGAATGCCTGTTTGATACGTATATTGTGTCAAAGAATGTAACTTCAAAGAGTTGCTTGCTAATGTAGAATAATCAAAGCCCTTCTACCTGAACTCTTCTGCCAGAGAGATATGTAGGAGGTAGTCCTCTTGCCTTATACATGGACACCCCAGTTGCATTCCCTGTCCTGCATATGGTCCCCAAGCATCACCAGAAGTGCTGTCTGAGCATAGAGCCAGGAGTAAGTCCTGAGAACCACTAGGTATGGCCCCAAAAACCAAACCAAACATAAAGTTTTTACACCTAATTGGAATTTTATCAGAAGGTAAGCCTAACATATCAATAATCTAATCTTACTCAGTTACTGTTAGAATTAGCAATAGATAAAATTTATTTAGTATTATGATAATAATCATCATAAAGCTGTATCAGCATGATTTACAGAATATTTTTATTTGCATCAACAACTTGGTACTGGTAAATAGCACTAAGGTTCTTTTGAGTTTGACGTGTTTGTCTTTATTTTGTGCCTGGGTGATTCTATTCTCATTCTACTTTAGTTATATATTTTTGTCATTGTTGTTGATTTATTTGTTTGCTTTTGAGCTATACACAGCAATATCCAGGACTTACTGTTATTGCCTCTGCATTCAGGGATCGTTCTTGGTAGGGCTCAAGGGACTATTTGGGGCATAAGGGATCGAACTTAGGTGGCTGCATGCAAGGCAAGCACCCTACCCATTGTTCTATTTCACCAGTTCCTTCTATCCCACTTTTTATTAAATCAAACTTTTTGTGAAATGTAACTTATTACTCATTTGATTTGCATATAGTTATAAACCCTAATTTGACATTTGCGGATTATTGAATCAAAATCAAGGCCATTAGGGGCCAGAACAATAGTCCAGCGGGAGTGCGTTTGCTTTGCATGCTACTGACCGGGCTCAATCCCGGCATCCCATATGGTCCCATGAGCACTGCCAGGAGTAATTACTGAGTGCAGAGCCAGGAGTAACCCCTGTGCATTGCCGGGTGTGACCCAAAAAAGAAAAAAAAATAAGGCTATTAATGCACACATTCTTATCCCCTGAGCATACTGCTGTGAAGTGTGACTCTAAGTGATGAGTATGTAGTGTGCTTTGTTTCTGGAGCTTCCTGAAGTTTGTTGACAAACAGTCTAAGACAGATCAATCACATACTTTCAGTTGCTGTAAAATCTGTTTTACTCTAAATTTCTTTTGTCCTAAGCATTTGTTTTGTTGTTGTGTTTACTTCATGTTCCCTACCTCTTTGTAGCAATGTCTATCACTTTCTCTCTCTTCTAAGGCACTTACTGTCAGCAGCGAGAAGTGGAGGCTATTACTGAAGGTGTTGAGGAAGACGAAGGGTTCTGCTGCTGTGAGCCTGGCCATGTTCCTCACGTCCTTTCATTTAATGCTGCCTTTGGCCAGCGCTGGCTCGCCTGGGAGGTGATAGTCACTAAGTACATTCTGAGGGGGTACAGCATCACCGACAATAGTGCTGCGTCTATGCTCCAAGTCTTTGATCTCCGGAAGGTGCTCACAACTTACTACGTCAAGGTAAAGCCATGTGCCTGTTGAGAGTTTCTGATGTTGAAGCTTCTTGGGAAACAGAACCTGTCAGTGTCTGTTTAAACTTGTGCTTTGCTTCTGAGTAGTTGTTTAGATTCTCCACTGCTCAATAAAGTCGATTAAAACAAGCCTGTGATGATCTTGCTTTCTTTGGTGGAACTTAAACCATTTGCTCAAGAGCAGTACTACTGTTGAAGTGCCCATGATAGACACTTTGTTAAGGAGAGCATAATACTTGCGTGCACAAAAATATATGTGTATAACTTAGGAGTCTTAAGACTCATTTGAACTTGCCCAAAGTCTTCTAAACTAGCAAGTGGAGACAGAAATTTAAAACCTGAGCTTTCCCTGCCAACCACTGTTTTTAATAACTCTAAATTAAAGTATTGCAAGACGTGGAAGGTTGCCAAGACCACCCTCACTTGTAACACCTGCTGCAGTTTCAAATCCTCAGGGCTACCTACCCTCAGACTCAGAAATTTGTGAGGAGTCACAGAACTCGCTCAAAGTCATTATACTCATGGTAGTGTAGAACAATGAACAAATACAGATTAAAATCAGCCACTTTAATTAAAGCAGGATCCAGAGAGCAGAGTGCATGAGCTCCCTGCCGTCCGCTCTCAGTGGAGTGGCGCTCAGAATGCCTGCTTCTCCCAGCCTCGGTATGTGACATACTTACGGAGTGTCCCCAACAAGGAAGCTCCCGTGAGCCTCAGCATGCAAAGTTTTCATTGGTGTGCAGTCGTTTAAACATGGTTGACCAACCCTGAGTGGTTAGCCATAGTCTCATGCTCTTCCAGAGGTCCCGCTGACACTGCATGACTGTAGCCCTGCACAGAAGAGAGGCTCCTTCGAGTCAGGACGTTCCAAGGGTTCGTGGTTGCTTCTCAGGACCCAGGTCCAAAGACCAAACCTCTCTGAACAAAGTTGATTTTTTTTGCAGGTATCCTGTTTTTGTTAAAGGCTCTTAAAATGTGTACCTTAGTACTATGCTAGAAAAATATATTTTTGAATTGTACTATCATTATAAACTGTTGTAATTATTTGTGAAGGAATTAATATTAATTCAAATTGTGATTTAACCTGATATTTTCCTCTCTTTGTTAGGGTATCATTTATTATGTCACAACCTCTTCTAAGCTAGAGGAATGGCTTGCCAATGAGACAATGCAGGAAGGTCTTCGCCTCTGTGCAGATCGGAATTATGTTGATGTGGACCCAACATTTAACCCAAACATTGATGAAGACTATGACCATCGGCTTGCAGGCATATCCAGGGAGAGTTTCTGTGTGATTTACCTCAACTGGATAGGAGTACTGCTCTTCCCGAAGAGCAAAGGTAGAGTTTATGTGTTACTCTTTGAATCCATTTTTCCAGAGATGGAAAAGGCATGTTTTTCCAAAATCTCTTTTTATTATAAGACAATGACTTATAAAGCCAAAAATCATACCATCTCAAAGTTAGAAAATGTGAGCTCATTATTAAACAATAGACGTGATTTTTAACTATTAGAATCCCCTGGACTGGGATTGCTGGATTCCACCTCCAGAACTTGATGTTGTTGCTCCTCGGTGGCCTAAGAGCTTGTAATTCTAGCAGATTGCTGGGTAAAGCTGGTCCCGCATCCTACAGCTTCACTTGGAGAACCAAACACCTCAAATGCACTTTTTAGGAGTCAAACACTAGAATGCGTCTCTGCAATTGAGATGTTACAAAGCAGTCTTTAATATTGTAAAAAGGTGTGCCATTTTGTAAATAATAGGCAATAGTTATTTATATAGTTATTTATAACATATATAAGTAATAGGCAATGGATAAGATGTATAGTTGCTTTAAATAATTAAAAGATTGGAGACAGGGATGTCACTGGATAGCAGAGCCATGTCTTGCAGGAATGAGGCCCTGGGTTTGATCCCCAGTAAAAAAAAATTTTAAATGTTGAAGGGAAGATATGTTTTAAGGATTTCAATTTGATTTTTTCTCCTGTTGCAGGGATAATGAGCAATTACACTTATAATTAAAAAAATGACTTGCCAGATTATTTCTAGGCAGAACTAATTGATATATAGAATATAGTGTATTCAGAAAAGAGCACTATCAGCAATGATTCAGGCAGCTCTTTAAATCAGCTTAGCTAGGACCCTGAAATGCACAGTGGTTAATTTAGTGTTCTAATGTTACAAAATGTTATATATTGAATTTAAATATTATGAAGACTCTCTTGTACAGTCATATTTCATTTTATGCTATTGTTTCTTTTTCATTAGAACACTTATTTGACAGTATAGAAATTATGTACGTTGAATTATTTATCTTATCTGATTTATAACTAGGCATCAGGAAGTTGTATACGAACCTTTCTAACAACTGTTATTCTTTACTTTGTAAAGCCACTTGATGTGGACAAAGATTCATCCCTGGTGACTCTTTGTTATGGACTCTGTGTTCTGGGCCGGAGAGCTCTGGGCACTGCATCCCACCATATGTCAAGGTAAGGAAGATATTTCTATTCTCAGGAAGTACTGAAAGGAGCTGTGTCACCTAAATCTGAAAAATTGTTTTATAAATATTCTGTACTGTTACTGAAAAGCCTCTTATGTTTGTGTAAACCTTTTGCTGAAATGAGTGAATTCTGCTATGTGGTTAATGGCTAGCTTGTAAAATCCACGTGTGGATAACTATTGATAAAAATGGTTTAAGGGATTTAAGACACTAAGATAAATAATCACCTATAAAGTCTCATTGGTCTCCTTCCATGTACAACTCTTTTCTATTTTTTTAACAATGTACCTCTTTTTATTTCTCCATATTTTCTTTGTAATTTTTCTCCGTAGCACTTATACTTTTAATATTGTTGCACTTTAGACTTTTGGACTTCAAGTGATTTCTTGATGTATGCATCCAAATGAATGAAGCTTCAGGAAGAATATGTGTTTTAAATTTCTTCTGGGATGGATACAATTTTTCATTGGCCTCGCCTCCATTTTTTTTTACTTATAAACTCAATGCTTGTTTTTTTTTCCTGGGTGCTTTATCATAGTGCCTCAGAAAGAAAGGTCCCTGGTGAAATAGGCCCTAGCCTGTCTGACTCAGGAATTTTGACATTGGCTTCTGGAATCTGATTCAAGCTCCTAGATGATTCAGATACATGACCAGATATAAGCATGCAACGGGTGCTGGAACACTGTGTGACTGAAACCCAATCATGAACAGCTTTGTAATTGTTTATTTCACGTGCTATAATAAATATTTTTTAAAAAATCCATGCAATAGAAGACCTTTGTCAAAATATATAAACTTTCATCTCCAATCTTAACAGTAATTTAGAGTCGTTCCTCTATGGATTGCATGCCCTGTTTAAAGGAGATTTTCGTATTTCTTCGATTCGAGATGAGTGGATCTTTGCTGACATGGAATTGCTAAGGAAAGTTGTCGTCCCTGGGATACGCATGTCCATTAAACTTCATCAGGTAAGAGGAGGACACTTCTGGTATATGACTTGTGTTTAATCAGTCTATTTTCAGTTGATTTATAAATTAGATTTCTTAGAAAATTTTTTGGTTTTACTTTTTTTACTTTTTTGGGTCATACGCAGTGCTCCTGGTGGTGCCCAGGAGATGATATGGGATGCTGGGAATCGAACCCAGGGCAGCCATGGGCAAGGCAAATGCCCTACCTGCTGTAATACTGCTCCAGCCCTGAAACATTCTAATATTAAACAAACAAAAAATTCATGGCAAGATGCTCAATCTTCTCCTGACCCTGTTCCTACCAGGCCTTCTGATTATTGCTTTGACCTAGGATGTCTGTAATTGACTCCTGTTCCCAGGGGACTCTCAGATAACTGAGACATTGTAGTCACATCTTGGAAGTGTCTTAAGTGCTGCTGTTATTAAACTTTGAGTTTAATTTATCTTACTATACTAAAAAAAATAGACTGTCAGGACAGATTTAGCCTCATTTAAAATTACCTTAGTAAGATAATACAAGTGAAACGAGCCAAAACTACATATGCAAGTCCTTCCTAGATCATTTTAAGGATCACTTGATCACTTGAATCCCGTTATTCATCGATTTGCTCAAGTGGGCGCCAGTAACATTTCCATTGGACCCTATCACGTGCCAATGTAGCCCAGTGGCATTTGGTTGATTCAGGAATATCAAGAGCCTCAAACCATTCCTTCAGGGTCTTGACAAGGAAGTCTGACCATCTTGTAGGTGGGCGGCCACGTGATCTTTTGACATCCCGTGGGATCCAGTCAGTAATGGCTCTAGTTCAGTGGTTGTCTCCAAATCGCATTACTTGTCCAGCCCATCTGATTTTCGATGCCTTGGCAAAGGAGACAATGTCCCTGATTCTGGAATAGTGACGGAGGTCATTCCTTCTCTCATTTGAGTGAGGTGTGATATTCCAAGCTTAGCTCTTTCAATTCCTCTCTGGGAGACCCGAATAGCATTCTCATCTTGCTTTCTTAGGGCCCGGTCTCTGAGGCGTATGTTAATGCAGGGAGAATGGTGGAGTCAATGAGATGTGCCTGGAGCCGGAGGCTCTTTTGTCCTTAGCTATTTCTTCGATGCCTTTGAAGGCATTCCATGCCGCTCTCTTCCTCCTGCGCAGCTCAGGTTTTAGGTCATTCATCATGTTGACTTCTCGACCTAGGTACATATAACTGCTGCATTCAGAGATGTCTGTTCCATTGAGAGTGAATGGGCCCTCTGGAACTAGTTAATTTTTCATAAACATGGTTTTCTGTAGATTCAGCTGTAGACCTATCTTTCCACATTCTCGGTTGAAGTCAGACAGCATTTGTGCCGCTTGGCTAATGTTTGGTGTTATTAGAACGATGTCATCAGCGAAGAGGAGGTGGTGTAGTTGCCGACCATCTATCTTCACTCCCATTCCTTCCCATTCTAATTGTCCCATGATGTTCTCGAGGGTGGCGCTGAAGAGTTTTGGTGAAATGGTATCACCCTGCCGAACCCCTCTTTTGACATCAATGATCACTTTCTTGTAGAATGGTGAGATCCTGGTGGTGAATCCGTAATACAGCTCATGAAGGATCTTGATGTATTGGGTTTGAACACCCTGTTTGGCTAGGGCTTCGATGACCGCTTTAGTCTCCACAGAATCAAAGGCTTTCTTTAAATCAATGAATGTGAGACAGAGCGGCATCTTGAACTCCCTACAAACCTCAGTGAGCTTGGTTACTGTGTGGATATGGTCGATTGTGCTGAATCTTTTCCAGAAGCCAGCTTGCTCACATGGTTGTCCTTCCTCTAGTGTTAATCAATCCTGTTCAGGATAACTCGAGTGAACAGCTTATAGATGACGGACAACAGGCAGATGGGTCGATAGTTGCCAATGTCGTGAATGTCTCCCTTCTTGTAGAACTGTCCTGCTGGTTTTCCATTGGGAGGGCACCTTGCATTTGGACAGGTAGCGTGTGAAGAGCCGAGCTGGTGTATTGATGAGTACTGACGGTAGATTCTTCAGGTGTTCGGGTCTGACTTTGTCTGGGCCTGGTGCTGTTCCGTTTTTACTGATGAAATGGCATGTCAGATTTCAGAAGGGAGAACGTTGGGAATGACATATCCTTCCTGTGGAATTTGTTATGTGGGCAGGTGGACGTGGTTATCAAAGAGATCTGAGTAGAAGTCATGGATAATCTTCTCCATTGCCTTTCTGGAAAATGTGATAGATCCATCAGGGCGTCGGAGGGCAGTCGTCTTGGTCTTACAGTTGGTGAAGGACAGGAGGGGCGGTGCAAATGCTTTTCCTGGCTTCTGCTGCATCTTCTAGTATTTCTGCTCTTCTGTCTTTGAAGTCTTCCTTTATTGCTTCTCTGCACTGCTTTGCAAGCTTGGACATTAGCATTTGGTCGCCTGAGGCTTGCGCCTTGCCATGTTGGTGAATGAGTTTTGAGAGTTTCTGAAAACAGTCGGGTCCTTTTGTGTCTTTCTCTCTCTCTCGGCATTCTTCGCACAATCATAGAGGTGCTGAAGCAGTCAATTGTATTCTTCATCAATGTTGTCAATGATGGTATCTTCCCATGTTGCTACAATGGTGCCAAAGAATTCCCAATTGGTAGTCGTTCTGGGAGTTCTCTTCTTAAATTTTTGCGGCCTTTTCTCCCTGTTGGCGTGAAGTAGAATTTTGCATAAAGGAGTCGGTGGTCCAATCCTGTTTGGAATTTTTGGGGACGACAGCAACATCAGTCAGACAAAACCGTCAGTTGAAGATGATGTGGTCAATTTCATTGTGAAACTGTCCACCAGGAGATTCCCCATGTCCAACGTTTCGCTTCAGCCTTCTGGAACTGTGAGTTCCCATGAATGGTCTTGGTGGACATGATGAACTCAGAGAGTCTCTCACCCTGTTCGTTCCATTCTAGGCCATGGGTCCCGATGTTGAGTTCTTCGGCCGATCTTCTCGGTCCTGTCTTGGCATTAAAATCACCGACTATGATCTTGTAGAAGGTGTGATCTTTTTTATAGAACTCCTCCAGTTCCATGTAGAATTTCTCAATTTCATCCTCCCTTGTATGTGGATATTGGTGCGTAGACAACAAAGATAGAAATTGCTGGCAGTGGGCCACATCTCTTCAAGTGTGATCGTCCTATCCGGTTTGTTAAGCATTCAACTGAATCATTGTTGACGGCCATGTTCGTGTTGACAAGGGACACCAACTGTCGGGATGCTGCTGGGGTCCCCAACAGTGCTGGGAAGCGAGTTCCCTTCTACTTCCGAAGCCAGCGGGAATGGATGAAGACTCAGGAATCCGATGCAGTTTTAAAAGGCTTTACTTATCACAGGTTCAGGCATACAAATCAACAATAGGAAAAACCCTTTGCTTTGGATTCCTGGCTAGAACCCCAGCGACATGTAGGCCAAAATGGCAGCCACCACGTGTTAAGGCCCTGTAAAGAGGAGACAAAGACTCCCAAGAAGGGTGCGAGCTCACAAAGGGAGAGCCCAAAAAGAGAGCATGAGAGAGGAAGCAGGCTGGTTTTTAGCCCTGCAACTCAGACCTCCCTCCCACTATTATGGGAAGCAGGGAGGGTCAAATGCCCTCAGGTAATTTCTCCCAGCACCTCACCTAGGCCCTTTCATATGCTAATGTCTTGAGCCAAGATCTGCCTGAAAAAGCCTTTATAGGGTAGAGAAGGGGGTTTCTGAGGTGGCATGTCTCTGTACCAAAGACTAATACTAATGCCAGTTAAATATTTCTCCAAGCCTTCACAAGTCTCGTCTACTTCACGGTAGTTTTGTATTTTAGTTGCCTTTGAGTTATCAGGGGAGCCATGCTTGCTTGCTTGGAGGCAAACAGCATTTCTCTCTGGTCTAATTACTTAGAGATCCAACGTGGCCAGGCAAATATGCTGGTAAGATCTAGCTAGTCCCACGATGATTGTGGTAGCATGAGAGAATATTTATACCAGCTAGTACAGAATACATGGTCAGATAAACTGCCACATTTAGACTACCCCCTTATCTACGAAGTGATTTGCAGGAGGCAATCCAGAGCAGATGCAGAGGCTCTTAGAGGAGTCCTGCAACAACCAACTCCACTGACACCTCTTTCGTCGCATGTTCCAAGGAACAATTCTTCTCTGGTGTCAAATAGAGTGTGATGTGACTGATGCCACCTCATCTCAGTCAGACCAATGATGTCGTACTTGATCTTTTTGCGCTTGCACCATCAGATCCTCGATATATGCTTCCGATGCCAGCATACGTGCATTAAAAAGTACAGACAATCATTTTAGTCCTTCGTTTTTGGTAGCTTAGGTTGGCCAAGAAATTTTATCAGGCACTGCTTGTTTGCCTTTCTTACTGCTACCGTATTAAGGGCTCTTTCAGGGTCAGGAAAATAAACATTTTTGTTACTGGTTTTGGCATATCGAACATGCATCGAACAGCTTGCCAGGCTCTGCCGTGCGGGCGCTATACTCTCATTACTTTGTGGGGCTCTCTCAGAGGGGTGGGTAGAATATTCATGGTATTTTGGAGGTAAATTGCGCCGCCAGCAGCCGCACGCAACAGAGAAAGCTGGTTTCTGCTCTGCTGGGTGTATCTGTGTCTGTGGCTCCGAGCATTCCTGGGCTTGAAATACTCTCCTCTGAAGGGTGGGGTGGGTCCTTGTAGTCTGGGTTCCTGAGAAGCTGGCCTGGAGACTGGCTTAATCTCTTGGATAGAGATCTTACGAGCTGCGGAGTGTGGATGGTGAACATCGCTGCCAGCAAGGTGTGGGGGGTTTCTCTGGGGCTCTTCCGAGGCTCCATCGGGATGGTGGACTCGGGTCGGAAGTAGCTCTCGTGGTCCATGGAATACAGGGGCTCAAAGGGGAAAGCTGGTTTCTGCTCTGCCAGGTGTATCTGTGTATATATTTTAAGGATATATTGCAAAACTATGTGATGGCATTTTCTGCTCTAATCATTCCACTTTTATTAGTTAGCAAATCTCATGATTCAGATTTAATCGTAGTAGCCCCAGACTGGAAGTAGCTCAACTGTTCATTAGTAGAGAAGTACACACATTATGTTATATCCATCTACACAATAAAATACTACTTAGAGATAAAAAGAAATGAGCTACCATTGACACTGTCCCATGAATGATTGACATTTAGCAGAGCTAGAGAAGCAGCCATAAAAAAAGAGCACAGATAGCATAATTTATATGAAACTTAAAACTGGGAATTAAAGCTACAGATAGCAGATCAATGGCTGCTTCAGATGTACAGATTGATGAAAGGTAGGGCAGAGCATTAGGGGTTTATAGAAGTATATAATAGCAGTCATACAGGAGTGCGTTTTTGTCCAAAAATGCATCTAGCACTTAAAATGAGTGTGTTTAGGAACTGGGGAGATAGTTCAAAGAGGCGGAGCACATGCTCTGCATGTTCAAGACTTCTGTTTATTTCCCAATACCACATGGTGCCTCAGGCACTGCCAGGAATAGCCCCTGAGCACTGCCAGGTATAACCCCATAATGAACAAACAAAAATGGTAAATTTAGTGCCGGCACGGTAGTACAGAAAGTAGGTCATTTGCCTTGCACGCAGCTGGCCCAGATTTAGTCCCCAGTATCTCATATGGCCCCTGAGCCTGCAGGAGTCTCCCAGAGCCAGAACAGGCTAAGCTCTGAGCACCACTAGGTGTGGTCCCCTACCCACCCAAAAAGGGTAAATTTATTATGTCAAATAATTTCTTGCTTATCAAATATTCTGGTACCAGAGAGCTAACAATATACAACTGCTAATAACCTTTGCATTTCAGATACAAAGATAGTCTTTGATAGGGTTTTTAACACTATAGTGTTTCAAAACTTTCACTTTTTCTTTACAGTTTAAAGATATTTTTAATTCTTCAAACTCGCATATTCTAGTACTTTCTTCAGAACAACAAAAAATATTTCAACCTGTACAATGTTTTAATTGTATATTACCCTACATTAAATAATATTTTCTAAATGTGATAAATATAAATTTAAATTAGTATTTTTTAAATGTGCTAAATCACAACTTAGGAGGGTATTTTGATTTTGTAGGTGAATTTTGTAGATGGTTAAATTCAGGGAAGATATGCAGACTTATTTGCTCACATGTGTTCTTGTCTTCTATTTAATAATTTTGTGAAACATCTTTTCTTCTCCTATTTATTCATCTTCTTGAGAACCATATAGTTGTTATGAACTAAAATAGACCTAAGTTCGTTTTGCTTTATAAATGATACTCAGTGAAAAATTTCTGGTTCATGACCTTTGTGAGGGAGGGCAGGATAACTCTTTTCTGATGTTTAATAACCTCGTTGCTTTGAAGAGTATTTAGTGGCCAATGACTGGGTTAGCAGCCAGAGAAACTTGTAATTATGCGGATTGTTTTGGTTTTGTGGTCGGGAGAGAGACCTCCCAAGTAGTACTCATGGGAACCAGGGCCCTCCCAGAAGTTACTGGCAGCTGGTCGACAGTTGTCCTGTGGTCTGAGAGTGAGGAGTTTCTTGGTCCTTGAGGTGCTGGGGATTATCCGTGGCTGCACCCCACAATGCTCAGGGTATCAATCACATGGTGCTGGCTATCAAAATATGGTTAGTCACATGCAAGATTCTATCTCTCCAGGCCCACCTTTCACCATAAAGAATAATACATCCTGTGCGTCTGTTTGTGACTTCTCATTTATATTTCTAAAATGCTCCTGAGAACTTTTCTCAGAAGAACTAGCAATGTTATCTCTATACATTTATTTGGAAAATAAATTGCATTTAAATAAAATTAAAATAATAGTAGCATTTAAATACAATGAAAAAGTAAAAATCTTCTAGTCATCACATATGTCGATACCGTACACTATGTATCAGACAAAACCTCCAAGGAAAAACCCTGCTGAGCATCGCATGAGATCTTTCCTGGTATTCCCAGGTACAGAAGCATTCCATCTCTGTATACTGTTTTCCTTTTTAACATGTCATTGTGCTATATAAATGGATCTGTCATGCATGCTCTTCCTGCCACCTCTGAGGCAGCTCTCAGAGAGGCATCTTGTTTCAAGTGTTTCTCTTCAAACAACGTTGAAGTGCTATTCATAGAACTTTATTTACTCATTCAACTACAGTAAGCCCAGTGAAAGAAATACTTGAATAAGATTAAGCATCCTCCACTTTCGGCATGCCTAATGATTTCCATTTTAGTATCCATTTTACTAAGAATGTGAATTTTATCTATCTGCACCTTAATTTTCCATTTAAGTCATTGTACCAGTGCTACGATAAAAAGATGTCATTTCTTCCCTAAGGGAAATATTTACTAAAATATGAAATTCAGCTCTCTACTGACTTCCCTGGTACAGGGAAATAAGTAAACTCAGTGTCTCAAAGAACAGTTAGAAGTGGTGCAGAGTCAAAAACAATGAGTATTTTAAGGCTTAACTGCCATATTCCCCAGAGGCAAAACTTACATCCAGGATTCTTGTAGAAGAGATTGAGGGGTTGTCCTCTAGGAATTTTACAAAGAAGTCATGGAAAGCAGATAAGAATCAACTGGGTTTTAGTTGGAGTTTTCTCTCCATCAGATTCTACAGAGGACTCTGGTGAATGACTCAGGCTCACGGCCTGTATGAGAGAACCTCCCCGCCCAGCCTCGCTGTCAGCAGCTTCATCCACTGAAGGCAGTGCTGAGAAGACCCACACTCAGGCGGTGCAGACAAGAGCTAGCCAGCCATCCTACAAGTTGGACAAGTCCCCAGTGAGATGTTCCCAGTCTGGCTCACAGCTAGTTTTCTAATTTCAGCTACAGCTTGAGTCCCAAAGGACAGAGCTTGTGTTTGCTCACCACTGTTTCCCTCAGTGCTTAGCACACTGGCAATGGACTAGCCCCCGCCCCACCCCCCAGTTTCCACAGGAAAGTCTCGAGCTCTCAGAGAAATAGTGCAGCAGGTAAGGCACTTACCTTGTACGCAGCCAACCCGGCTTCAATTCCCAGCATCACATACGGCTCCCCAAGTAGCTGGGAATAAGCCCTGAGCACTACTGGGTGTTGCCCGACACCAAAACCTTGAATGAATGAATGAATGAATGAATGAATGAACATTAGTGTATTCATTTACAAAATTTTAAGTATAGAATTGTGGTGCTTACAGATTGCTTCAAAGGTAAAAAGGATGTGATACAGGAAGCTTGAAATTAACAGACGTATCTTTTTTTTTCCCCTCTCTTTAGGACCATTTCACTTCTCCAGATGAGTATGATGACCCTTCTGTCCTTTACGAAGCCATAGTAGCCCATGAAAAAAACCTTGTGATTGCTCACGGGGGGGACCCTGCCTGGCGGAGCGCCGTCCTTGCCAACTCTCCCTCCTTGCTCGCCCTGCGGCATGTAATGGATGATGGCACCAATGAGTATAAAATTATCATGCTTAATAGACGCTACCTTAGCTTCAGAGTCATCAAAGTACGTTTATTTATTTTATTCATCAAAGTTTTAAAGGCATTTATTCAGATCTTAAAAAAAAAGAAAGGAAACTTAGATGACCTCCAAACTTCCTAAAAATGTGATTAAAACTTAAAAAAAATTAAATGATGAGCATCTTGCATTAGTGCTTATTGTTCACAAGTACTTGATTGCTTTGGTCTGTAATGTAGTCTGTCCTCTGAAATTGGTCAGTACACCATGCGCTGTAAAACGTTTACTTGTGGCGAAGTGTACTGTCTCCATCATATGTGCTGTGTAGGGAACATCTCTTCCTAAAATTTTAGTCAGAACCGTACTGCCAGTTTGGAAAACAAAATGACAACACTTTACTGGGTGTCTCTACTGTACAGAGGGAAGAAACTACCGGGGAAATTAAACAATTAGGGAAAAGATTCAGATGTGGCCTTCAGCCATTGACTCAGGTTTCCACGATGTCTTTCGTGCCCGCCACAGTCCTGCTCTTCTGTTGGTCGGAGACTGTATTCTTTCCCCTGGAGTCTTAATTCCCATCTGGTCTGGTTTCCAGGTGAATAAGGAATGTGTTCGCGGTCTCTGGGCAGGACAGCAACAGGAACTCGTTTTTTTACGAAACCGTAACCCAGAGAGAGAGGCAGCATCCAAAAATGCCAAGCAAGCCCTGAGAAACATGATAAACTCCTCTTGTGATCAACCTATTGGCTACCCAATCTTTGTCTCACCCTTGACAACTTCATATTCTGACAGCCACGAACAGCTTAAAGAAATTCTTGGGGGACCTATCAGCTTGGGAAACATCAGAAATTTTGTAGTGTCAACCTGGCACAGGTGAGTGGTGGGAGTTGTATTTTTTGTTGGTGATATGTCCTGGTACTCTTCTAGGGATAAGTGCTATTATCTAAAATTTGGTCTGAGCATTAATAACTTCAAATCCTTAAATAGAGAAATCTAATATACAACTCTGGTTAAGAATCATTACCAGAGGGGCTAGTGCGATAGTCCAGTGGGCCAGATACTTGCCTTGCATGCAGCCAGCCTGGGTTTGGTCACTAGTACTCCATGTGGTCCCTGGAGTCCCACCAAAGGTGATCCCTAAGCACCAAGCCAGGACTAAGCTCTCAGCATTGTGGATGTCGCCCAGAAATTTAAAAAAAAAAAAACTTACTGTTGCAGTGTCCCATAGAATTTGGTATAGTTTTCTTCTTTCATTTGTTTGATTTTTTTTCTTTCTTGGAGTATATTGGCACAGTTAGAATGTGTGGGCCAATGAGCAGGGCAAATTAGGAAAAGATGTAAGAAACTTGTCCCAAGTTACTTTATATTTTCTGCTCCAGCAGTAGGAGGACACTGCACAGGTTGAAATTCCTAGTTGTGGAATGTAGGACACTGCTTCATCTAACAGCAGTCATTGCTTAAGTCTTGAGATCGTATTCACCCAAGTGTGCACGCAAAGACACACATGGAAAAGATGAACAGAAATCCAGGAAAGTGCTGAAGGAAATTTGCTGATTACATTTTTTAAATTCCTTTATTTGTACATACAGAGTTTCAGCAACATGATTACATCTTCAGGTTTATGGTGTTGATTACAAAGTCACAGCACCTACCACCACCAGAGTGCCCAGGGCCCTCCACTACTGTTCCTAGTGATTTTCTTTTCAGCAAATATGTATGTAATAATTGCCTTAAGGAGGTTAAGTTCTTTCCCCCTAGGAGAGTTGGCATAGAGATTGGGGTGGCCAGTTGTCCTGGTTTGCCCAGTACTGACGGGTTTGAGTGTCCTTTAGGGCAGACTAGAACTGTTTGCCCCACCAGGGGCTTCAAAAGGAAAAAAAAAAGCGTGATTGCAACATGGCCTCGGGTTATTCAGACAGATTACTCCTCAGGGGTTGGTACTTCAGACGTTGACGGGAATTTGGTTCCACTTGTGAGCTAATGGTGCAACTATGCTGTAAGTAGTTTTTATTATGGTGATGAAAAGATACTAGCACATTTGAAGGTGAATCAGATTGGGAAAACTAAGGAAAGGAATATGAGAGGGAGAGGATTGTATGACATACAAACCAGAACTTTTCCCTCTAAAACTGTCTACACCGTGAGAGTTTCAAAGATGAATATTAGTAGTCCTGACAGTTTGGAATGTCTGGAAGAAGAATGAAATACCTTCCTTGAGGTGTTCTTGTGGGTGATGCTTTCCTGCTTGTCATTTCTTCCTAGGTTAAGGAAAGGCTGTGGAGCTGGATGCAATAGTGGTGGCAATATTGAGGATTCTGATGCTGGAGGTGGAACTTCCTGCCCTGGTAACAATGCAGCAACCGCCAGTGATCCCCACAGCAACCTGGTCCAGGGAAGCTCTGGGAATCCAGGCCAGGGCTCTGGAACCGGGCTCCATCCGCCTGTCACAGCCTGTCCTCCAACCCTCGGTAATGCAATGCACAACAGTGTGTTACCCTCTTAGCTGCTGGTGTCAGTATGGTGTGTAAAGAGTCTGCACGCTGCCTCCCTTGCAAATATGTAGAATAATTGTTTGATTCTCTTTTGGGTATTATACTATTTTTTATGTTCATCATTATTAATTCAAAGATGGGTTTTTGAAATTTTAATGGCTAGTGATATTAGCTTGTAATATTTTCTTCTTTCTTAGTTTCTTCTGAGTATTATCCAGTTTTTGTTTTGTTTTTGTGGTGCCAAGAAAAGAAACCCACACATCATTAATACTAGACTTTGAGAAATAGTCATTACACAGCTAGCCACATCATAGATTCTGATTATTTCTTACTTGTTTTCCATACTTCATTTCTGATATATTAAACAAGTATTCTTGTTATTTCAAACTATTTCTGTCAAAGGCATTTTAGGGTTTATCCCAATCCCAAATTCTGTTTTGGTTTTTTCCTTTCGTTTTCTTTTTTTACCACACTCTATGGTGTTCAGGGGGTTACTCCTGGCTCTGTGCTCAAGAATTGCTTGGGGGACCCTATGAGATGCTGGAATAGAACTCTGGTCAGCGGGTGCAAGGCAAATGCTCTACCCTGGGTACCCACAGTACAACCGCTCAGCCCCACCTCCTAAATCCTGTCATTTGCTCTATATCATTTAATTATGTGACTTCTGATACCCCAGAATTTGAATTTTAAAAAGGTTCAATGAAGTTCCATGATTAAAAAAAAAAAAAGCACACAAGAAAACAGTACAGTGCGTCCTCAGACAACTCTAAATGCAGTGGGCATCATGTTCAGTTCTGTGACTTCACCAAGCGGTTGCTTTAAGAGAAAAAGTCACAGGAACTACAGCAAGGCCGGCCCTAGCCCCCCAACCCCCCCCACCCCCACCCCGCCCCGGACTGAGCGCTGGCCTTTTCTCTCTCCCAGGTACAAGCCACAGCACACACTCTGTCCAGTCAAGCCTGGTCAGACAGTCCCCGCTGGGCCTCGGTGGCCAGCCAGTCTTCGTACTGCTACAGCAGCCGGCACTCGTCCCTGCGGATGTCCACCACAGGCTTCGTGCCGTGCCGGGCGCTCATCGACCAGCCAGATCTCCCTGCGCAACCTGCCGTCCTCCATCCAGTCCCGCCTCTCCATGGTGAACCAGCTGGACCCCTCCAGCCAGAGCGCGGCCTGGCGGGCCTGCAGCACGGCCTGCCTTCCTCCAGCAGCTCCAGCCAGAGCATCCCTGCCTGCAAGCATCACACCCTCGTGGGCTTTCCCGGGACGGACGGGGGGGCCGAGCAGCGGCCCGGATGCATTGCCGGGCAGCACCCCTGCCAGCAGCTCGCACGCCAAAAGGGGGATGTGACTTACAGAGTCCAGGTGAGTAAGCCCAGGTCTCCTGTGCACCTGCTCATCAGCGTTTTTCTTCTTTTCTTTCTGGTTTTTTTGGGCCACACCTGGCGATGCTCAGGTTACTCCTGGCTCTGCACTCAGACATCACTCCTTGTGATGCTGGAGGGACCATATTGGGTGTGGGGGTGGAGTATGGAGGGCTGGGGTCATAGTCGGGGTCAGCAGTGTGCAGAGCAAGTGCCCTACCCTCTGTGCTTTCGCTCTGCCCCCTGCTTATTGTCCTTTTTTTTGTTTTGACTTGTTGACTGCATGACCCTTGTGAAAATATAATAATGCTCAGAGACTAGACCATTTTTGAATGTTGAAAGTTTTCTCCAGCTGGAGAACGGGCAGCTTTGCCGTGGTGAGAGTCCCACGCCACCCCCCCACTCCCATCACATAATCCGGAGGCAGCAATTAAAATTATTATCTTTTTAAAATCTTATTAGAAGACACAGAGAGCTTTAGATGCAGGTTTTTGTTTGGGATTATATAACTTTTTTTATCATGAAGATAAAAATGAAATTGAAATGATTCGTTTTATTGAACATAGATTGTGGATCCCAGCCAAGTTCTGGATGGAATCAACTTGTCCAAAAGGAAGGAGCTGCAGTGGCCTGATGAGGGAATTCGGTTGAAAGCTGGGCGAAATAGCTGGAAGGACTGGAGTCCCCAGGAGGGCATGGAGGGCCATGTAAGTGTCCTCATGGTGCTGGTGTCCATTACAGCTCACTGACTTGCATTCACGTCGCAGCCTTTGTGCCTTGGTACCAAATAATCCCTAACTCTCACTGTAGGACTAAATCTTTGTGAGTCTGGTCAAGGTCTCTGCCACTCGCTAACCTCTATTTCATCATGTCTCATCAGGTGATTCACCGATGGGTGCCTTGCAGCAGAGATCCAGGTACCAGATCCCACATTGACAAGACAGTGCTTCTGGTCCAGATTGAGGATAAATACGTGACTGTGATTGAAACTGGTGTACTAGAACTCGGGGCTGAAGTGTGAGCCTGCGTCTAGTAACTACATTTCTTGGCCCTCTCAATTCCAAGACAGTGGGAAAAGAGAAAGCAGAAGATGCCTGCGAGTATCGTTTGATGCTAGATGGGAGACTTGAGCAGAGTGGATTGGACAAGCACCTCTCTTTTTTCCCTCACCCTGACCCCTGTCACTGTCTCCAGCCCCAAATAAAGCTGAAATATTTTTTTTAAGTTAGCTGCCGACAAAACATTTGCATGAAGGATATAGTTCTGTTAAAATGACATCCTTAAAGAAGTCTCTTTCTTCTGCATTGCCTATGCTTTAAACCAACCAGCACTTCATTTCTAAACTATGATCTCATATTTTTCTAATTTTCTTGCCAAAAAAGAATTGCCATGTTTTGTCATAGATCATGAAATCCATTTACCTTGATTTTTAAAAACAGACCAGTGTAGAAATCTTCAGTTTGACAAATAGCAGTATAAAAAGTTTAATGTACAGTGAAAGAGACTATGAACAGACATAGATTTATCTTATTCCTTGAGCGCTAAAAACTTTAATGAAAAAACTGCACTAATTTTTTACAACAATGCACTAAAGTCTGAGATTTCTCAGAACATTTATTTATATATGAAAATAAAATGCGTTATTTAAATTGCCTTTGGGATTAACCTCTCCCCTTTTCTTACCAACACCCGTAGCAGGAACCGTGCTGCTCATTTTTCTGTCAGTAGCCTGTACGTCATGCCAGAACAGTGGATGTTTACTCGCAAATGAATACTAAATCTTAAGGTATGCGTAATTTCATCATTGGCATTTCCTGGAGCCACTAGACCGTGGACTGTCCCGTGAACACCACTGCCCGCTCTTGTGTCCACTGATGAACCCAGACGGTGTGGTCCAGGGCCACTTACTCCTCTCCCTGGGGCAAGCTCTTCTGGGCTCAGTTCTGGGAAGAAAATGCTTTTGCTTTTCAATGAAGAGGATGGAAGTTCAAGAACTGAAAGAAATAGATCAATTCCTTTAGTTTTAAGGGTTCTTAGTTCGTAACGTTATTCGCTTGCAGTTCGGTTTATCAAGTACAAATTTTCAGACAAAAGTACCCAAATGGTGCAGTTCTAATTGTTATATCCTATTTAGTGACTCTGCCGTTTATGTTCCTCCTCTCTTCTTTTTCTATTACTTGAAATTTGTCTCCTGTAATTTATAGCAAATGGCTGTAATTTGGACTATTTATAACTGTGAAATTGACTTCATATTTTGTCTCATAAATTGTATTTGTTTTTAAATGTGTGTATTCAGGGAAATATAAATATATATATAGATATATATCTCATATTTATAATTGGGCCAAATAGGAACTGCAGTTTCGATTTAATTTATAACTTTTGGAATTTTTCAAATCCTTTGGAAATTTTTTTTTCCTTTCTATGTGAAACTCCAAAGAAGATTGTGTATCTCCTCTGAGCATTTAGGTGCAGCCCTTTCTCCCGGCATGGAGAGTAAAAAGAAGCAGGTGAAATTACTTTCAATCGGACATTTCATTGGCTCCACTCTCTACAGGAACTCGTATTTCAACTTGTGATACTAGCCATAATTCAAGTGCTTACTGACCACTGCGGCTCAGTGACCACTGTATTGAACAACTTGGGCTTAGAATATGAAATGGCAGGAGAGAGGAGTGTTCCTCTTACTAATCAGATGTAGCTCTAACTACAGAATTCTTTAGCAAAAGGATTGAACACTAAAGTAGTAAATCGCTAATATTCAGCATGTTAGTGCATTTCTACTCTAAAATCTTTTTCTCCCTAAAGTTTTTGTGGTCATTCAGGACCCAAAGTGCCTCTCATTGACGTTTTCATAGACTGAACACAGCAAAATTTACTGTTTAAACACATTTGTTAAGTGATTTACTAAGCCTTTCTACAGAGGTACCATTTCTAAATTGACCAACTAATGTGTATTTTCCTGATACTGTCACTATATTCTGTATTTGCCTCATTTTGGCAGATCTACAGCAGGCCATTAAATTTCAGCCTCTTTATTCGGAATCTGAAATCTGATTTTTCTCTTTTCCCTTGTTCTTTCTCCTTTTCACCTTCACTCTTACTCTTTCTCTATTAAAAAAATACATGTTTTGAGGTATTATGCTACCTACTGCTTGTTTCCTTTATTAAATAAGTATAATGTTTTCATGGTCATTGCCTCAGTGAGAAAAGTGGAATCTTTCCCATCTTGGATGATAACTCATTTTCACTTTAAACCAAAACATCAAATAATTCTATTAGAAAGACTAAATTTTATGCCACCCCCTCTCAATGCTCCACTCTCCAAGAGTTACATAATCTAAAACGCTATTTCAAATTCAGGATTAAGATTTAGGTGAAAAGTATCCATATTTCACACATATTCATATATGTATGTATATACATATATACATATATACATATATATACACACACACATTCATTTTTTAATTTTTTGTAGCAACTAATAAAAATTGATCTCAATACAGGTTGAATATTATATAAGATTGCCCTTTAGCCAGTGAACTTATGGGAACTTATAAAAGTCCCAAGAAGACTTTTCTTAATTTTTAAGTGTGAAACTGATAGCCTTTTAAAAAAAAAAATCCTACTGATTTTTTTTAATTATTGCACCAGGGAAAGCAGTAGTAATTGAATATAAAGATTCATGTCTTAAAATAGTTTGATGTGGATTATTACACAAAAAATACACTTTAATAAAAATCGGTCATAGGTGCCTCCTTCCCCTTGCCATGGGAGAATTTGAGCTGTTTGTTTAGATTCCCTGCATACCTTTTCCCATGTTTGTGCAGAACTGCAGCACACACTCATTACTGTCTTCACTATTGCCTACATGTTTTAGAGTTCTATGATTGAAAGTAAAAAAATATACAATGGAAACAGTAGCTTTTAATTTAATTTCTTACATTTTATATTGATACCATTCTGGGTTTTGTCTTTTTGCTTTTTCTTTCGTTTCGACTTTGTTTCCCCCTCACCCTTTTGGAAAAAGTCCTAGAATAAGTTATAAATACTGAGCTTTTTTTTCCCAGTTCCATCCATTCAGTGTCAGAAATCAATCTTCATAGCTCAAAATTAAGCTTTGGTTCATCTTCCAGCTTATAACTTGGTGTAAATCCTCTTTTTTTACACCATTTTTTCAGTACTCGATAAAACTTCAAATGTTTGTATTTTTCTAAAGAATTGTAATTTTCCCAAGAGTTTAGGTTAACTTTTAAAAGTCATTATTTTGGGCCTAGAGATAGTACTCTTCTGCCCTGCATGTGCTGACCCTGGTTCAATACCCAGCACCACAAATGGGCACTCAAGCCCCACTAGGAATAATCCCTGAGCCCAGAGCCAGGACTAAGCCCTAAGCATTGCCAGGTGTGACCCACCCTCCCCTCACCCCCACCAAAAGAAAAGTTGGTATTTAAGCAACTTGGGAGAGTAGGTGATGAAGTTAAGAGGAGATTAATTGCCTTTCAGGAAACTGGTGAACACCAAGTGTTCTATTGTCTTTGAGTTTCCATTACTAGAAAATTAACTTCCATTAGATTTGAAGTATTTCTTAAGATAATTCCTGTATCGCTGAGATAGTTCTACTAATCCTTGAAACAGAGGTAGGCAAACAATATCTCTGTCCTAAGTGAAATTTAGAATGTTATTCTGTGTACCAAATGTCAGGAAATAAGAAAATCTTAAGTTTTTATGTAGAAAGCTTCAGTTCTTTAAGAATTTTTTTTCTTCCAGTTGTTTATCATTTCATCTCAAATTCAAGTAAGGGTAACATGGCCTTAAAGCTTAAAGCCCAGTTTGCTTCCCTGCTGCGTGCTTTGGCATCTGCTTAGAAATGCTCTGTTTGGTGGACGCTACACGGACTCGGGCATCCAGAGTTGTGTCTTTGTTTCTCTAACTTAGATATTAACAGAATCTAAAATGTTCTTTTTGTTTTGGTTAACTTTCAGGCATATTTCCTCCTGAATATGACTTGAGAACAAGATGATTTAGTAATTATGTGAGAATTGTTTGAATTTATGTTTACTGTATACGAAACTGTAAACTGCAGCCCAGAGAGTTAGTTGTGTTTGTTTTAATTATTTTTTCATGAATATGAACAAAACCCTTTCTAGCTTTTTCTTTAAGTCATCAGTATTCATTTTGTTATTGTTTGCAGTGTAATATAATGATATAAATTTACGTTGCCTGAACACAGAACCAGTCCTTTTTTCTCTGATATAAAACATTGTCCAGATGAAGTTATAAAATGGCCCTTTTATTTTAGCTCTGTTTCAGTCTTATTTGGAAATCCAGTCTTTAAGATAGGCCCAGAGAAAGAAGAAAGTTTATGTGTGTTTTCTTGGATATGTATAGTTTCTTTATTATTATTATATAAAATCTAGCTTCTCTTTCTTTGTTTTTCTTTATAAAGGATATGATTGCTATATACCTGGGCCTTCTCCTTTTTTTTATCTCATTAAACTTATTGGTAAGAACTGTGATTGGAAAGGAATTAATTATACAAGTAGATCTGGCAGGTTTGTGAGTGGAATGAGTTTTTGCTTGCAACAGAAGTGCATTTTTGGCTTTAAATAATCTAACGTGAGTCATCTGTCAAGAATTATGTGTGAGAACTCTATATTGCCTATAAGCCGCATAGTCTTTCTGAATTGAAGTAATTACATTTATTCGTGAGCTGAACATTATTATCTGCCAATTTTGGAAGCAACATGACATTGTATGGAAGAATCAGAGCTAATTGTTACTGCAGGATTATATGACAAGTCTGTGACTTATACCTATTATATAGGGTTATAACTTTCTCATGACTCAACTCTCTACCTGACAATTTAGGATTCCTTGGAGCCTCGCTACAGGAATGTCATCTCAGATTGTGATGGGGATGAATTTCTGGGTATTACACACACTGAAGAGGTAATGTCTTGGAATTCAGAAGAGAGTAGCAGTAGAAAATGGGATGGCTGCTCCAGACATATTTGGGTTTAGTATAGTTGTGGTCAAACAAGAATTTTTTTTACATATATATATATATAAATATACATATGAAGCTTGATTCTGCAACCAAGACAATAGAAACAGGGATAAGGGAAATCATGTCTGCTAATGTGCTAATGCTTTTCTAAGGCTTATAGTTAAGTGAAAACAAATTGTAAAAACTGAACCTAACCCTACACAAGGCTAGCAATGAGCTCTGCATGAGGAAATGGAAAGAAGAATATTAAATGGCTCTAGGACGTAGGTGTGAGGGAGGAAAATGGATTTCCCTTTTCTGATCCTGGGCTCTGAAAAGTCTTCATTGCCTCTACCAGCATTCAGTATAAACCAGAGAAACCAGATATGTACCGCGCGTGGCTCGGAGAGTGCGTGTCTGAGTGTTTGTTACTCTAAACAGCTTGTAAATATTGTAGTTGTTTAAATGGAATATTAATGCTGAGATTGTTTCTTTTCTTTGCAAATGGTATTGCATCAAAATACAGTATTGGCAGTGGATACAACACTGAGGAAATAAATTTTGTTTTCATTTTGTCTTCTGTCCATTTCTCTCTAACTCAGAACTAGCGTATACTACATTAAGCACTGCATGAAATAGTGTTTTTAAATATACTTGAATTCTGAAATAATTATTTCAAGCTGAAACTTTGGCCTGTGCATATGTGATTCTACCCATAGGAGTGTAGATATTTCATATTTCATATATATGTGTGTATATATGTATGTGTGTATATATATATATTCACACTTGGTAGACAGGTTTTGGTTTGTGTCTTATGGATTAAACAGAATCTGTCATACTAAATGGTAGACTATTAGATCAACATGTAGATAATACAACATATAAAAAATAATTTGGTATTGTATTTTCTAAAGAAAGGAAACCAGTGAAGTAAACCAGGTTATCAAAACCAGGCAAATGGTAATTTTATTTTATTTTATTTTATTATTTCCCCCTAAAATTTTATTACACCAGCAAATGCTAATTTGAGGTGTGTACCGACCTGCTGTTTTCTTACATTACACTTAATGTGCAAGCTGATTCCATCCCCAGCACACTTGTGGTTCCCTGAGCACTGCAGGAGTAATCCCTGAGCACAGCTAGGTCTGGCACACCTCCCCACGTGGATGAAATCAAGTGCAAGCTGACATAGGAAACATATTCTCGACCAAGTCACTTAGGCCCTTGTGATTGATTTTAGGGACCATACTCAGTGATAGTGAGAGCGCCTGGCCAAGTGATGCATTGGTGGTACTGAGGGTAGCAATGTCTGGCCAGTGTTAGCAACTGGATTCAGTGCTTGAGTTATTTCCTAGTCCCTTTGTTTTGGAGTTTTGGGTTATACCATCAGTGCTTACTCCTGGCTCTGTGCTCAGGCTCAGGGATCACTCCTGGCAGTGCTTGAAGGACCATATGAAGTGCTGGGGTTGGAACCAGTGTTGACAAAGATGAACCTTCCCGTCTGTACTCTCTCTGGAAACTCTCTTTGTTACTCTTACAGTATATTTTACTTTGCCCCCCACGTTGATGGGGGTGCAGGGCTAGTGTGGGTGGTTCACACTTGTGAGGGAGAGCAGGGAGGAACCCGGTCAGATCTGGTGTTACTCTGTCTCTGGTAACTGATGTTACCGGTATCAGAATTGATGTCACCGGTATTCCCGTCCCGAGAGTGGACATCCATAAACCTGTGGCCTTGCATCCCGTCGGTATTGGTGGACTTGGTGAAGATTTCCCCTTCTCCCTCCCCAAGGGGGCTTTCCCAGGAAATGAGTCATGTCCCCTCCAGGAAGGTCTTCGCCTCTTGGTGGTAAAAAGCACCTCCACTTATAGTGCTCCTACTGGCTCTCCCTGTGCTCAGCTGATCATGAGGTGCCCGCGAGGAAGGCGAGTTCTAGCCCTGGCCCAGCATTCCAACAGAGCCTCACAAGAAGCCAGAGGAACCCCCCACTCCATGAAGGTCACCATTCTCAACATCCTGATTCCATGGCTTGTCAGAGCCCCACCCAAGAGAAAAGCCTATCTCTCCCCATTGCAGGTCATCAGTAAATGCATGAGATGAGAGCCTACTACTGAGTATCCTACCCGTGCGGCAGAGCCTGGCAAGCTACCCATGTTGTATTTGATATGCCAAAAATCCAGTAACAATTATAGATCTCATTCCCATGACCTGGAAGGAATGGTATGAGGCTCTTCATGTTCCTATAGTGAGCAGATGCCCTTGGGCTACACTAGCATGTGACAGGATGTATGGAGATATTACTGGTACCCGCTTGAGCATATTGTTGAACAATAGGAAGACAAGTGATTCAAGTGATATTTTACTTAGTGTTTTTCCTCCTAAAGGATGGAAACAGTGCCTTGCTGTCCTGTAGCTAGTGACTCTGGTTTTGGAGGTATATCCTGGACTAGATGGAAAGCATGGTGTGAGGGCAAGACTGAACACTGGCTGTGGGTGTCAGTTCAGCACTTTCTATACTCACTGTTTTTTTATCCTCCCCACCCCCCACACATATGCGCTTGTTGTAGAAAACTAAATGAAATTCAAAATTAAAACTTGGGAAGGGTGCCAGAGCAATAGTCCAACAGGTAGGGCATTTGCCTTGCATGCGCCCAACCCAGGTTCGATTCCCAGCATCCCTTATACCCTAAGTACCACCAGGAGTAATTCGTAGTGCAGAGCCAGGAGTAACCCCTGAGCATTGCTGGTTGTGACCCAGAAAGAAAAAAAAACTTGGGGCTGGAGTATTAGTACAGTGGGTAGGATGTTTGTGTTGCATGCAGCCAACCTAGGTTCAATCTCCAGCATGCCATATGGTCCCCTAAGTACTGCCAGGAGTAATCCTGAGCATAGCCAAGTGTGACCTGAAAACAAAAGACTGGGGAAAATGTAATTTGGCACAGATAAACATGAATAGCATGTTAGAGGTCAATCTGTTTTATCTGGAAGCCACCTACGAAAATTATTGTTTTAGTGACTCTGAAACTGGGAAAAGGTAAAAAACCAACCTTTCATCTAGGGTCCTTTTGTTCCCAAGATCTTTTGTATGAATCCATGACTCTCACATGAAAATCCCCCACATCTTCAGTCCTACCCTGAAACATACTCGGGGCCTGTGTTTCAGTTCTGTCCTGAGACACATAATGCTGATTATCAAATCAGCATTCCAGGGCAGCGTTGGATGTGAGTGAATAACAAGTGATGACTGTACCTGGCGCTGTCGTGGACTCCTCTCAACTCTCTTCGCTCTTCTCACCTGTATACCAACTCCTATTCTATACCAGCTCAAATGTCAAAGCTGTACCTTCGTGCAGAATGCAGGTATATCTAGGTGATGTATTTGGGAGTCACCACTTAAGTGCACTTGCAATATGAGATGGTATTTCTTCAGTGAGTTCCAGTACTCATTTTCTTGTCTATCTATAGATGCAAGGAAGAGAAGATGTAATTCAAAATTGCTGAAGCAGCGGTGGTTCATTGCACAATAGAAGTTTGGTCAGGCTTTCAGAATCCATTTATTCAAGTTACTCCAATTCTGTACAACTCTGGTTTTTCTCCACTTTGCCATCCGGGCCAGTTCTGTATCAAGTGGAAGTCACGTGTCCAAATTCTTGACGTTGTTCTAAATTGCCAGAAAGGCATGGGTGGGTGGGAATACAGAAAGCTCTCTGTTGCCTCCTTGGATAGAGAAAATTTCTCAGAACCATTAGCCTATTTTTCTTTGCCTCTCATTAACATAAGATTTGACATGAGCGGGAATCCTAATTTTTCCATATGTCCTGGTTTTCTGAAGCAGTTAAGTTGAGATTCAGACTTAGGTCAGTCAGAGCATTAGCCCAAATCCAGAATCCTCGTTCCCTGCCCTCTGAGGTCCCTGCATGATAAGTGTGAGGAAGATGGCCAATGTGCTTGGCAGACCTGCATGCTGCCTTCTAGAGCTTCCGTAGTTTCCAGGAGTCAAATGCAAACCACGTAGAAAATAAGGTTACCTGCAGACACAACATAGATATTCCATAGTCGTGGGGCAGACAGGGGCCAGGTGTTTGCTTTTTCTCGGGGTCCGCCTTAAGTCTCGGAGTGCTTCTTTGTTTCTCCATTTAGACTCGGCCTTTCTGAAACTGTTGTGGGAGGGACAAACCAGTGAAGACCACCTGAACCTGGAACTTCAGGAAAGTTTCACTGTAGATTCCAGTTCTTAAAGGACTGTTCATATTTTCTAGTTTTCTAATATTTAGTTTCAGTAAGTTTTTTTCCCGGGATTATAATTCTCAAACTTTTTAGTATTGACCCACTTTCACATTTTTTTAAATTGTCCAGGACCCTCGTCAAAGAGCTTTTGTTGGCATATGTGGTTTTTATTGCATTGAAAATTGAAACAGGTCCAGAGAGGTAGTACAGTAGGCAGGGTGCTTGCTTTGCATGCAAGCAAGGTGATCCGGGTTCAATTCCTAGAACCTTATATGGTTCTAACCGTATCCTGCCAGAAGTAAACCCTGAGCTCAGAGCAAGGAGTGAGCCCTTAGCACTACTATGGCCCCAAAATCAAAATAATTAACCACATAAAAGATACTATTATTTCAAAGTAATTACAAGTTAACAAACTTATAGTATCACATCAGATTCAAAAGAATTTGTGAGACATCTGAACTATCTACGTGAACGTCTGTTGCATTACGTTATTTCCATGGAACATGAAGAACATCTATATATATTTAGGAAATGGGAGTATTTTGTCTTTTCAGGTATTCATTTATTTGGTTTGTTAACTTCACTAAAATTCCGTGAACAAGTTTTTTCTTAGATTGAAATAAACATTGAATTATAATGTGTTTGAGGTGTGTAGTATCTGTTGAAACTCAACATATGAAAGTCAGATTCTGTCCTGAGCTTCCAGACACTCCCTTTCCCTGTTTACATGTTCTCCCTGCTTGTAACCACTAATTGTCCTCTGGCCTAAAGTCTTGTTTTGGTTTAATTTCAATAATTCCTTGGCTTCCTTTGTACCACTTATGAATAAATTATTAAGTGTTTGTCTTTCTTGCCTAAGCTCATTTCACTAAGAATACCTTTAGGTCTCTCGTGTTGCAAATGGCAGGATTCCGCTCTTCCTTTTTTTAAAAAGCTGAGTAATACTTCATTGTTTATATGTGCCAGATCTTCCTTTTGCATCAGTTATGGGCGCTTAGGTTGTTTTCAGTTCTTCGCTATTACAATAGGCTGCAGTAAATGTAGACATACACACACCATTTCAAATAAGTGTATTCCTATCTGGGGTTAGGGAAGCAAACACTCAGAAGTGGAATTCTTTTTTTTTTAATTTTTAAGGTCTCTCTATACTCTTTGCAGAATGAATGCATCAATTTATGTTCCCAACACAGCAGCTATTCTGGATAACAGCTAATCTCATAGGTGTGAGGTGGTTTTGATTTGTCCCTCTCTGGGACGACAGGCGGCTCCGTTTTCCTGGTCTGTTAGCCATCTGTGTGACTTGGTTTTGCTGTCTCTTCTTTTTCTGATGCCTTAGGTATAAGCTTCAATTATTTTTTTAGTGTGATTCTCATCTTCTGAAACGGCCTGTCTTGCTGTAAACTCCCTTAATACTGTTTTTGCTGCATCCCAGAGGTTCTGGTAAGTTTTGTCATTTTCCATTGATTTCAGTTTACTTCTTTCACCTTTGATTTCCTCATTGGCCTAGCAGTCTTTCAGCAGCATATTATCTATGTTACTAAAGGTGTGTGATTTCCTATCCTTGTCTTCATTTGAGTTCTAGTTCCATAGTATTGTCATCAAAAGATGCTTGATACATCAGTCTTAATAAATTTCACATCACACGATCTCTCCTTGGGAATGTTCCACCAGCACTTTAAATGTGTTGTTATGAATCATTCTATTGTGTCCCTCTAATTATTTTTTTCAATGTAGACTCTGTCTACTTCTATCTCTCTTCCCTTTGGGGATTTTCATTGTCCTTATGCTGCCTTTCCTCATGGACTCAGGCAATTCAGTGTTTCTCCATCCTGTTTAAGAACCTATTTCTGTCCTTTCTACCTGATTATTTGTATATCACTATCCTTAAACTTACTGATTCTTTCCATCTGCTAGTGTTTCTATTGCTTTCTGCATTGCTTTTCGTCTAAATGAGTTGTTCACTTCTTAGATTTCTTATTATCCTTTTATTTTGTTTAGAGTCAGTGCTCAGGGACCACTCCTGGCTCTCTGCTTGAGTGTTTCTCCCTGTGGTGTTTGAGGCACCATCTAGAGCCAGGGATCAAACATGCAAAGCCTGTGCTCAGCCCCTAAAGCTGTCTCTCTAGTCCTTATTTTCCTTCTTGTTGTTGTTGTTTGTTTGTTTGGGGGCCAGATTCAGTGATAATCAGGGCTTACCCCTTGCTCTGCACTCAGATTAATCCTGGTGGGGCTCAGGGGACCATATGGGATGAGGGGGATTTTTAAGTCTTATTTTCTATCAATTTTTTTTTATTTTTTTTTTATCGAGACTTGAGGCGCTCATGCTCGGCCGCGTCCTTCAGCTGCTGGATGCCCAGCTTCACCTTCTGGACCTCCTGAGGGATGGCCATCACACGCTCACAGACGGCCCCCTGCTTCTCCTGCACCTTGTGCAGTCCTCCATGACCGTGCGCTTGTACAGCTCCACATCCTCCAGTTTCTTGTGAATCTTGAACTGCGTGGTCGCCAGCTTCTCCTTCTTAGCCATCAGCAGCCGCCGAGTGAACTTTCCTCGGCCTTCAGCTTCTTTATGGCCGACTCTGCACTCTCGATCTGGTCCTCCAGGGTCAGACTCTCCTTGGAGGTCTGGGCCAGCTTGTCGCTGCTGCTGGCCAGCTCCTGCGCCTTCTTCTGATACAGCTGCACCTCCAGCTGGCAGGAGTGCAGCCCCTCCACTGAGTCCCGGTTCATGTCGAACCTGTCCACCACCTCTTGCCAAGAGGCCTTCAGTTTCTGGACAGCCTCTTTCATCCGCTCCTTGTAGTTTTTCAGTTTTTCAGGAGAATCAACGATCCTGGCCTTCAAGCTGCCCTGGAGCTCTTTCGAGGACACCAGCGACAGCTTCAGTTCATTCAGGCGCTTGGTTTTCTCCGAGATGTCGGTTTTCTTCTGTGCGTTTCCCTCCTGCAGCACCATCGTTTTCTGCCGGAAGTCCTGGCTCAGCATCTGCTGCAGCTCCTGGATGTCGCCGGACAGCTGCCGGAACTCAGCCTGCTCGTCAGTGGGGACTGAATCTAGCCGCTCCAGTTTCATGAGTTCCTCCTGGTGTGCACTGTTCAACTGATTCATCTTGTCCAAAGAAGATTTATATTGCCACAGGAACTCCGTGTAGGTCTCCCGGCAGGCCTTCGGAAGTGGATGAAGCCCGCATGGCAGAGCCTGGCAAGCTGTCCAATGCGTGTTCGATATGCCAAATCCAGTAACAGAAATGTTTAGAAATGTTACTGGCGCCCGCTCGAGCAAATCGATGAATAACGGATTCAAGTGATCAAGTGATTAACTTATATCACTTTGACTTGCCTTTCTGAATTTTCTTTATCTGTTTAGTTTCTTTTGTATAGCAATTTTGAACTCTGATAGGGAGATATAATCTCTCATATATTTAAGGTTGGATCCTGAGGAGTGGTTTTTTTTTTTTTTTTTCTTCTGGTATCATACTACTTCGCGATTTTAAGTTGCTATGTATTATTTTTTTGCCTAATATTTTTATCTGTGGCTCCAGGCACATCTCTTCATCTCCACCGTTTTCCCTGCATTAACATACGCCTCAGAGACCTGGGCCCTATGAAAGCAGGATGAGAATGCTATTCGGGTCTCCCAGAGAAGAATCGAAAGAGCTCTGCTTGGAATATCACGCCTCACTCAAGTGAAAGAAGGAATCCAGAGCTCCGACCTCCGTCGCTGTTCCAGAGTCAGGGACGCTGTCTCATTTGCCAAGGCATCGAAAATCAGATGGGCTGGACATGTAATGCGATTTGGAGATGACCGCTGGACTAAAGCCAAGTTACCGACTGGATCCCAAGGGACATCAAAAGATCACGTGGCCGCCCACCTACAAGATGGTCAGACTTCTTCGTCAAGACCCTGAACGAACAGTTTGAGGCTCTTTGTATTCCTGAAGCAACCAGATGCCATTGGGCTACACTGGCACGTGATAGGGTCAAATTGAAATATTACTGGCGCCCCGGTCCAGCAAATTGATGAATAATGGGATGTCAAGTGATCAAGTGATTTTTTTAATTTATTTTTTTATATATTATTTTTTAATTTTTTTATTTTTACAATTACAAAGAAATACAATTAAAAAGTTCATATTTGGGTTTTGGTCATACAGTGTTCCAGCACCCATCCCGCCACCGGTGCCCATCTCCCACCACCAACGTCCCCGGTTCCCTCCCCCTCCCCAGCCCTGCTCCATGCAGGTTCTTTATTTCTTTCCGTTTCTCTCTCTCTTTCTCTTTTCCTTCCCCTCCAGACTATGGATTACAGAACATACATTAAAGGGTTGTCATGTGTATCTTTTTGCTTCTATTTAATGCTCAGTTCTAGGTTGGCATTAGTACTCTCGACAATTGTTAGCACACTGTTCCATTTTCTGTCTTACCTAGCCTCCTGACTACCACACGTTTGTGATAATTTCCACCTTTGACAAGACCTCCTGATATGTGTTTCACTTGACCTTGGATATTGGTATCTTAATATGTACATATATATGTTATGCAGATAAATGCAGTCATTCTGTGTCTGTCTCTCTCCTTCTGGCTAATTTCGCTCAACATAGTCTTCTCCATGTCCATCCATTTATAGGCAAATTTTATAACTTCATTTTTTCCTAGCAGCTGCATAGTATTCCATTGTGTAGATGTACCAAAGCTTCTTTATCCAGTCATCGATTTTCAGGCACTCTGGTTGCTTCCAGATTCTGGCTATTGTGAATAATGCTGCTATGAACATAAAAGTAGGGATGGTGTTTCCGCTGCGTATTTTTGGTTTCCCAGGGGTAGATTCCCAGGAGTGGTATGGCTGGGTCAAATGGGAGTTCAATTTCTAGTCTTTGGAGGAATGTTCATATTGTTTTCCAGAAAGGCTGTACCAGCCGGCATTCCCACCAACAATGGATGAGTGTCCCCTTTTCCCCACATCCACGCCAGCACTTGTTGTTCTTGCTCTTTTGAATATGTGCCAGTCTCTGTGGTGTAAAGTGGTATCTCATTGTTGTTTTGATTTGAATCTCTCTGATGATTAGTGATGATGAGCATTTTTTCATATGTTTTTTGGCCATTCGAATTTCTTCCTTGCTGAAGTTTCTGTTCATTTCTTCTCCCCATTATTTGATGGGGTTGTTTGTTTTCTTCTTATAAAGTTCTACCAGTGCCTGATATATCCTGGATATTAATCCCTTATCAGATGGGTATTGGGTGAATATTCTTTCCCATTCTGTGGACTGCTTTTGTATCTTAGTCACTGTTTCTTTTGAGGTGCAGAAGCTTTTTTAGTCTCATGTAGTCCCATATGTTTATCTTTTCTTCTAGTTGCTTTGTTATTGATGTTTCACCTTTGAAGATGCCTTTAGCTTCAATGTCGTGGAGGGTTTTTCCTATATTTTCTTCAATGTACTTTTATGGATTCAAGTCTAATATTCAGATCTCTAATCCATTTTGATCTGATTTTTGTGCATGGTGTTAGACACAGGTCCAAATTCATTTTTTTACATGTCGCTGCCCAGTTTTCCCAACACCACTTGTTGAAGAGGCTTTCTTTAATCCATTTTAGACTCGTTGCACCTTTATCAAAGATTACATGATCATGTGTTTGAGGTTGGGTGTCAGGATACTCAATTCTATTCCATAGGTCCACAGGTCTGTTTTTATTCCAATACCATGCTGTTTTAATTACTACTGCCTTGTAGTACAGTTTGAAGTTGGGAAAGGTGATGCCTCCCATCTTCTTTTTCCCGAGGATTGCTTTAGCTATCCTTGGGGGTTTATTGTTCTGTTGCAGGACTCCTAAGGGCCGCTGCATCTGCTCTGGATTGCCTCCCGCAAATCACTCCGTAGATAAGGGGGTAGTCTAAATGTGGCAGTTTATCCGACCATGTATGCTGTACTAGCTGGTATAAATATTCTCCCATGCTACCACAATCATCGTGGGACTAGCTAGATCTTACCAGCATATTAGCCTGGCCACGTAGGACACCTAAGTAATTAGACCAGAGAGAAATGCTGTTTGCTTCCAAGCAAACAAGCATGGCTCCCTGATATACTCAAAGGCAACTAAAATATAAAACTACAATGAAGTAGAGGAGACTTGTGAAGGCTTGGAGAAATATTTAACTGGCATTGGTGTTGGTCTTTGGTACAGAGACATGCCATCTCAGAAACCCCCTTCTCTACACTACAAAGGCATTCCCAAGCAGATTTCGGCTCAAAACATTAGCACAGTAAAGGCCCTAGGTGAGGTGCAGGGAGGGATTACCTAAGGGCATTGGACCCTCCCTGCTTTCCATAACAGTGGGAGGAAGGTCTGAGTTACAGGGATATAAACTAGCTGGTTCCCGCTCTCCCTTCCTTCTTCCTTGTGGGATCTCTCCTTGTGAGCGTTCATTCCCTTGGAAGCTTTTACACGTGGTGGTCGCCATCTTGGCCTACACGTGGCTGGGGTTCTCGCCTGGAATCCTAAGCATCGGGTTTTTCCTTTTTGCTGATTTGTATGCCTGAACCTGTGATAAGTAAAGCCTTTTAAAACTGCATCGGATTCCTGAGTTTTCATCCCTTCCTCGCCGGCTTTGGAGGTAGAAGGGAACTTCGCTTCCCGGCCCTGTCGGGGACCCCGCGGAGTGCCCCGACATTTGGCGTCCCTGGCGTGGGCACCACGAACATCGTCTGGTCTAATTATCATCGGACAGAGATCATCTGCCTCCGAACCGTGAGTAAAATGATGGATATCTCATGGTATAGATACATTGTATCTTTTATTGGCTCAGAACCATACATAGCCCAGTCTATAAAGTTCCTTTCTGAGAACTACTCTATCTTTTCACAAATCATGTGGGTCCTTGCGATTTTTAAACTGTACCTTTGTGTAAGGACAATGTTTAATAGAGAGAGGGAAGAAAGTAATAAATTGAATGCAATCTTAAGGGACGAGGTTTACTCAGCTATTAAAGAAATAAGTGAGGATCATAAAACTACAGGTAGACTGGCCTTAAAGCTTGAGGACAGAATTATTAAACAGAGTTTAAAATTTGAAAAGAAATTAGAAGAACAGGAAAGTAAAATTATTAAACAGAATTTAAAATTTGAGGAAAAAATTAGAACAGGATTTAAAATTCAAAGAAAAATTAGAAGAACAGGATTTAAAATTCAAAAGAAAAAAGGAACAGGATTTAAAATTCAAAGAAAAATTAAAAGAACAGGATTTAAAATTCAAAGAAAAATTAGAAGAACAGGATTTAAAATTCAAAGAAAAAATTAGAAGAACGGGAAAGTAAAATTATTAAACAGGATTTAAAATTTGAAGTAAAGTTTGAAGAGCAGAAGAAGGATATCAATAAAATCAGCACTATCTTAGAGAAAGAAATTGACAAACAGAGAGATAGAATAGATGGACAGAAAGAGGAGGTTTGGAAGTTACACATAAGATTGAAAGAACAAAAGGAAGAAATATATAGGAAACTTGAAAACTTAAACCAAGAAATGGATGTGTTACGCAGGGAGATTTCTGATTTCATAACTTATCAATCAGGACCTAAGCGCATACCCAATACTGAGGCGTGAACCAACTAAAAGCTGTTCACAAACACGCCCCAAGGCTGTAGACTTGAAAAGGTGTATACATTCCTAGCAAAAAAAAATCTAAAAAAGAATTCTAATGTGGCTGATAACTCAGAGGAGGAACAGGAAAACCCAGAGGAGGCAAATTCCCAAGCTGAAAATCTCCCCAGAGTTAATACCCTCAATGGGGTAGATGTTCCTCTGCCAGATACTACAAGTTCTGATGAGGAAGAACGGGAGGAACAGGTTAGCTCGAATCAAAGAGCAAAGCGCAGCAATCTTTCTCATGACCAATCTAAAGATAAAGTAAAACCGATTCATGAAGACTTAAAAATTGAGTCAATAACCCCGTTTAGGAAGGCTTGCGACAGGTTTGGAATATCAAGTGCTTATACTTTAAAATATTTAGCTGACTGGAGCGAAAATAGTCAGAGGGTATTGGCAGACTTTGAAATGGTAGCCCATACTTGTCTAAACAAATCACAGTACATGCAATGGCAAATGTGGTATGCAGATGGGGTTAACCGAATATTGACACTTTAAGAGAAAAGGAATCAGGCCATACTATAACTTTTGCCATGCTAAAAGGTGAAGGTGAATGGCAAAAGAAAGCAAAACAAGCGACATTACCTGAACCTATTTTAAAATTTGTTCGGGAGACACCATTAAAAGCGTGGGAAAAAGTAGGTTCCGACCCAGAATTTCTAGGTAGCTATACGAAAATTTACCAGGGTCGTGATGAACCATACTTTGATTTTGTTGGGAGATTATGTGAAACAATCCAAAGACAGGTTCAAGACCCAACCACTCAAGAAGTCCTAAAACGAAACTTAGCATATGAGAATGCTAATCAAAAATGTCGAGCATTACTATATAGTATTAAGGAAAAGGAAGACCTCATGGGGGTATCTAAAGGCCTGTAGAAATGTCGGTTTACCCTCCCATAGGACACAGAATGATATAGAGGCTTATCCCATACAGCAGGAGGATCAGGAGAGGGATGAAATGTCAAACAGCTTTAGGGGGGAGAAACAATAAACTTCAAAGGATAAACAATAATCGCAACTCCACCCCTCGGGGGGCCCCACCTGGACCATGCCCAAGGTGTAGTAAAAGGAAAACATTGGGCCAGAGACTGTCGGTCTTGGAGGCGAAGTCAGCCTCAGGCTTGATCTGGACAGATAACCTGCTTTAGCTGAGGAAAGAAGGGACACACCCGTAGAGATTGCCCATCTTCTAAAACTATCAATACAGGGCAACATTCTAATAATCCCTTTATGGGAAATGTTACATGGACCCCCTCTCAGGTTCCACAAGCTCCGCAGGCTCAAATAACATCTATGCCTCCCCTAATGCGGGAAACTGGGTGGGGGCCAGCCCCAGGCCCAGCTGAATCCAGGGCACTCTCCTTCATTCCACCTGCCCAGTATCCTCCAAATCAGAATCCACAGAATTACAGTCAATAAATGCTCTCTGGCCTACCCCATCAGGCAATGGCAGTCTCGACATTCTCTGCCCTAAGACTGTCACAATATAACCAAGTCAAGACCCCTACATGCTAAAAACAGGGATAAAAAGGACCTGCTCCCCCAGGTAGTATGGGTTTAATTCAGGGGAGCGATTGGCTGAAATTTAAGGGGAATTATGGTGCATTTCGGACTTCTGGATCCTGAATCTCATGGAGAGATAATACTGTCAATATCTGTGCCAACTAAATGGACTTTTTAAAAAAGGGGAACCACTTGCTAAACTATTATTATTTTTTGAGGATCCGTGTAGTCAGTCCGAACACCCTACAACTGGTGGCTTAAACAGTACCAACCATTCTGCCAACTTCATTGTTGGTAATACAGCCACACAGAACCAAGCCCACCAGCCACCTGCTAACTATCTAGTTGGGTACACTACCAGAATTTCTCAGGCCAAGCGGCCGGTTATACCCATCGAAATTTATAAAAGGAAATTCAAAGGCATGTTGGATACAGGGGCAGACATATCCATAATCTCCACCAAGTATTGGCCCTCTAACTGGGCCCTAAAAGAAAGTGTCCCATAGCCTGAGCGGGGTAGGCAATATTTCCTCCTCTCTTCTCCGACAGAGTGCGAGGTGGCTGACGTGTATTGGCCCTGAAGGGAATGTAGCCATGGTCCAGCCTTATATAGCCCCCTATGCCTTTAACTTTATGGGGTCGAGAGCATGCTGGAGCAGTGGGGGGCAGTAATTCACATACCTCGTCCAATTCCCGTCGAGCACCAATTCCAGCTCTCCATAATAAAGCCTAACACCGGGAGTAACCCTTTTTAATTGGGGCCGCTGTGGTTAAGCGCCCACCACCTATCCGTATTCAGTGGAAGTCTGACAAACCTATATGGACACCACAGTGGCCCCTCAATACCAAAAAAGTTAGAGGCGCTAACGAATCTAGTGGAAGAACAGCTAAAATTAGAACATATTGAGGAAAGCGTTTTCAAAATGGAATTCTCCTGTTTTTGTAATACAGAAAAAAAATCAGGCAAATGGCGTTTGCTGATTGACTTAAGGAATGTAAATTCTACTATGGTCCCCAGGGGAGCCCTACAACCTGGGCTCCCCTCTCCAGCAGCTATTCCTAAAGATTGGCCGCTAATTATCATAGATTTAAAAGACTGCTTTTACAGCATACCTATCCACCCAGATGATCGGAAAAGGTTTGCATTTTCAGTCCCTTCCATTAATCATAAAGGTCCTTTACGTAGGTTTCAGTGGACAGTATTGCCCCAAGGGATGACTAATTCACCTACGATGTGTCAACACTTTGTTGATGAGGTTTTTGCGACCCATTCGTGCTAAATTTCCTGGTGCATACATCATCCACTACATGGATGATATCCTGCTCGCTTGTGATAATTCCAAAGATCTCCAGAATTTATATAATGATGTAATGACAGTTTTACCAGAGGCTGGCTTACAAGTAGCTCCGGAGAAAATTCAGATGCAGCCTCCATATGAATATTTGGGCTATGCTCTTGACCGCACTACAGTGCGTCCTCAAAAAATTTCCATTAGTCAGAAAGGGCTCAAAACCTTGAATGATTTTCAAAAACTGCTGGGGGATATCAACTGGGCGCCCCCCTCCCTTGGTATTCCTAACTGTGAGCTCAGTAACCTGTTCCACACCCTTGAAGGTGACCCTGCTTTAAATAGCCCAAGGCAGCTAACTCCTAAAGCTCAGAAGGAATTAGATTTTTTCATGAATCGGCTTCAAAAAATCTTACCTCTCCAGATTTAATCCCGGAGAAAAGGTATGGTTCTTGGTCTTCAACACTCCCGAAGTCTCCAACTGCTGCTATAGCCCAATTATCTGGACCGTTAGAATGGATTTACTTACATAACAAGCAGAATCGCACTGCTACACCTTACCTTGAGATAATAGCTAACCTTATAATTAAGGGAAGATCAAGAACCCAAGTATTACTCGGACATGATCCCCATGTAATTGTACTACCTAACCCTAAAAAAGAAATTGAAGCTGTTTTACCACTCAGTGAAATCCTTCAAAGAGCTTTAGCAGATTTTTCAGGAGAAATATCTTATAATTACCCAGCTGGAAAAACCTGGGAATTTCTGAAAGGACACCTTCTGTAATTTCCACCATTGTCCGCTCCTCTCTCCCATTCCTGATGCTCCAGTGTATTATATTGATGGCTCCTCATCAGGAAGGGGTGAAATTACAGGTCCTTCGTTGACCACTACTGTGCATACAAATTATAAATCTGCCCAACAAGTGGAACTCGCCACCCTGATACATTTACTATCCCATGTATCTGGCCCATGTAATGTGGTGAGTGATTCTGCATATGTAGTTGGTTTATTTCCTGGAATTGTCACTGCTTCTTTAAATGCCCATAATCCTATAATTCAGGAGCTACTCCATAAACTACAAGATCCCCTCCCGAAATAGAACATTCCCTATATACATCTCCCACATCCGTTCACAGCCGACTCCCGGGCCAATGGTTCGGGAGGAAACGAAGCAGCAGATCTCTTGGCAGCACCAGTATTCAAATCAGCTGAGGAAGAGCACCAGACTCTACATACAAATGCCCGCCGCCTTCATGTACACCATGGCATCCCCATGGAGACAAGCTAGACAAATTGTCCACAACTGTCCTGTCTGTGCTCCTTTACATTGTACATCTCATGTAGCAGGAGCAAATCCTCGAGGTTTACAGACAAACCAATTGTGGCAGATGGATATAACTCATACTAACTTATTTCCCAACAAACCTTTCCTTCATGTGGTCATCGATACATATTCCCGGTTCATATGGGCTGTTCCTATGGCGTCTGAAAGAGCTAAATCTGTTTGTTCATTTTTACTCCAGTGCTTCTCCGTCATGGGTATTCCCCATACCATAAAAACAGATAATGGTCCTGCTTACACCAGCAAAACCTTCAAATCCTTTTGCGGAATGGCAGATCAAACATATTACAGGAATTCCATATAATCCACAAGAACAAGGAA